>JBCFYV010009882.1:34986817-35121817 GCA_039000515.1 Timema cristinae
GTGGGACCACCGACCATCCAGCAGCAGTTCGCCGATGTAAGACTCCCTTTCAATTTTCTCCTCACTCCCCCCTCCTCCTTCTCCCAAAGAATGGGTTTTCTTGGTGTCAAAACCCCTCCCCTAACCCTCATCTATGTGGTAATGGGTTTTTTCCCACAACTAGAGAGCAATGACAAAACTCTGACTATGCACAACCAGGGCCTTGGAATCCTCAGTTAGGGGCCGCTATCCCCACCACAAAAGTCTACTAGATTGGTTGTATGATATCGTCCGTCGACATGCGTGGATGTAGGTATCAGCCATGCAACACTTTTGGTGGAGGATTGTGGTAGAAATGTTCAATCGCTGGAGAGGGAAACTAGTGACAGTGCACCTCAGAAGAAATTCAAATCCCGACCTCCAATGCCATAACTAGATGGAGCTACACGCAAACTTTTCTGGCTAAACGTGTAGTAGGGATGATTAAGAAAATGTTCCGAAGGGAGAAAAACTTACTGTCTACACGGTAGGGATTTTATTTCAAACACCCCCCACCAGAATTAGATGAGCCTGACAGTTAGACGGCGTGCACACATGTATTCGAACCTCAATATCTCGCTTCCGCCTTTCACCTTTCTCCAGTTAATGGGGTTTCCGGTGTCGGCATCACAACCATGTTGTGACAAGACAACTCGAGAAGTAAATAGAACACGACCTTGAATGATGTCGCAAAGGGTATTTCCCTGATGACTCATAACTGGTGCCAGTTTGGCGGCTCGACAAGACAAGTCGAGATAGGAATAACTTGTGAGCTAGTACATGAGGTAATTGACCCTGGCAACCCTCCCCCGGCAATGGGTTTTCCCGATGACGCCATCGCACTGTCGCAAACCCTCCACCACCATATTTCCCCATCTATGTGGTAATGGGTTTTTTACCGGTGACTCATACCTGGCGTCAGTTTGGCGGCTTGACAAGACAATTCAAAACACGAATAGATCGTGACATTGAAACCGTGAGCAAGTACAATAGGTAATTGACCCTGTTCATGCTTGGTGCCAGTTTGCCAGCTAGACAAGTCGAGACTCGTATCTGGTTACCCTAAGTGTAAGGAACAGACAAGTTTTGCGTGAATAAAACACGATATTACAAAACCTATATTGATTATACATTAAAGGTTTTACAGATATACATAATATTAATTATATACTAAAGGTTTCACAGACATACATAATATTTATTATACACTTTTATAGGAATGATGCATACATTCGTTCATACGTTTTTATACAGTGTATTTTATATATAATAGTAAAATAGTTTTTAGTTCACAATCCAGCATGTGATAGTCCAAACCGATGGGTTAGCGGGTGTAGTAGGTATAACTGATAAGATCTAGGTTTCTGATGTGCGTTTTCAGCGTAGGCTGTTCGAGGTCGATGACATCCACTGATTGTGTTAGCGTGTCGCATACATCCACGACGAGTGTGTCGATAAAATCGTTGCAATATCGTGTGATGGGTGTCAACCACATATCCTGTCAGTCGACGGTGACGTAGATGAGGTCCCACACCTAACAAAGACGCGGCCAGCTACGTGCTAGATAGGCGACCCCTTTGAGTCCGGCGTCTTATTTCTCACTGATGACAACTATAGGGTCACCACACATGCGTCTCAGAGAGATTTCATGATTATTCAGACTAATCTTCTAAGGAGGTTGCGTGTTGCCGAAGAACTTTGATATGACCGACTTGTAGTTGCCCAGTTCTTGCCCCTCTCTCTACGGTTAAACAACGCTCAAGTCCCTCCGCATTTTTCTAGCTAGACATAGGGCCTAAAGTTGTTTTTGACGCTCATGCCGACGATGACTTGCTTGGTGTCAAAATCGTCCAGCGGAAACAACGTGTTGAAAATACTGGTGAAGGCGAGCGGCTTCATCGGCTTTGATTTGCGGGTGCAAACGTCTTGGCCTTCCATGATGCTTGATCGCTTCGACGACTGTCGTGATTATGGCCGGCACGCAGTTGGGACGACACTCTTATAGGCACACGCTGATTGGACGGAGCTTATTGAGGGGCAGCAGGACGCTGGCGTCTTGAAGAATGTTTTGTAATATCTCACTACCTTAGCATCGGATCCTGTATGATTGGTGGGCGAGAATAGAGTTAGGAAAGTTTTCATCGGAATGTTCTGGACACGACGGAGAAGTAACATGAGACAGTAATGGCCGCAAGCGTCTGCGGCTATGCTTTGAAGTTGTATCGTGTTATGAGACGTGAGGGAAGTGTTTTTGCGTATAAATACTAGATGTGACTTTATACGGCATGGAAAACCATTACTGTCTAAGTATTCTCCCACGCTGTTCTTGTCGATAAAGATGGCGACCTTGTGCATCTCACGCTTAGTGTGTGGATCCGTGTTAATGACGAGAGCGACATGTCGCGCTATTCTTGAGGTAGTTGATAAGCAGGGAAAACACCCTACCGTATAGAACTAAACCACGGGTTTGTTTTCAATGTACGTCTTATGGTGTGCGTGTCCATCTTCAATCATCTAATCTCGAAGTCCCCAAACGAAGGAGGCCAAACAGAAATTCCATAGATAACTATGTGCCATGCACATGGTGCGACCCAATTTAAGTGTTTTCAGAGACTAACAACCTCTGTCGTACAGATCTACGTCAGAGGTGTATTTGGCTATAAACTTTTTTGTTTTCTGCCCCCTAGACGTAGACTGTTTATGCACGGGATATGAGGGATTCGAGCAGGTTGTAATTCACATCACCGCTATCCCAGGGAATGCCATGCAGTTTGTTGACGATATAGTCAGCTCGCTTTTTAGCGGCGGCAAAAAGTTCCTCGATATCGTGTCGGGGTTTTAACACCCAATGTTGAAGTAATGCACCGCATACAGATAAAACACTCAGTTCCTTGACGATAAACTATTTTATGTCGTTGATGAAGCTCTGGATATATACAATGACATCCATTATTTAAATTACAGGAGTAAGGGGAGGGAATTCGCTTATATGAACTCCCATAATCGGTCACAACGTTTCTGTCCTTGTCGATGGTGATAATGTTGGCAAACTCCCCGTACACGATTTAGTTGACGGCTTTGGTGAGCACTCTGGTGAAGCTCACTTAGATGCTCAAAGAACCATGCCTCGTCAAATTACAATGCGATGTAATGTGGGCGGGCAGATTAGGTGTGAGATCGAAAGCCATGAGATGGTATTCTTAGGGAAGGCTTCCCGTGTGATGTCACTACCTTCGTTCATGAAATGGATAGCCTTTACAGAAAACAGTTTGTGGTAGGACATGACATAGTTGCCGATTGAAAAATCGAGCTGTAACTGTTTCGACGGCACTTGTTCCCCGTCCACGTACAGCTGGAAATGGTTCATGCCGTATGTTTGGAAGTGTAACGGGTTCTTAATGGCGTCTCCGTTGAACACAGCGTTTGATACAAATCCTACAATGCATTTTTTGGGTAACTGTCGCGTAAATTCGTTTCCTAGAGATTTCCCTTGCACACCTGTAGGAATAGTGAGGGTATTTACTTCTACGTGGCTGATGGGATACTTTGCGGGACTGACGTTTAATGCCTTGGCATGTGCCAACGGTATAGTAGGTACTGCTTTGACAAGTCGCACTAGAATACAGGCTTCAAAGATGTGAACCTTAAAGTGCAGGATTTCAGGGACCGCCATAAGACTAAACCCGTCTCTGAAACGGACCAACTTGACCCTGAGTTCGGTGCCGTGCAAAAGGTATTTCTTTTTGTTAAACACATCACCATGTAGATACCCCAAAAGAACCAGCGTCTTAATTTTTTGCAGTGATACTGCGACGAGCCTTAAACCCCTTTTTGCCTGCGTTAATCTCCTCAAACGTTCCGGGGCTGTCTGTGAACCACAGACCACAAGTCAAATGTGTTATTTTGACTTAACTATTGTAATTGAGAACCGTTTAAATATATTATCTATAATCATAGGTGTTGCTGGGCGGTGAGACTTAATTTTTGGTTTAAAAACACATCCACTAGTGTGAATAGCGAATGCAACCAGTTGTTGATGGGAGCGATTTGATCCACCTCGGTGAAAATGCCAACGTCGGGTTTCATGATAGCAGCCCTGAGATAGAGCATGGTCTGCGAAAGATCTATATAGAACTCGCCTTAAACGGTAGCGGTAAATTCGATGGGCGAATCATCGGTGAGGGAAGAGACAGGTTTGTACTGGAGCCATTGTCCACTTTTAAGACAGGTTTGCGTGGGTGGAACCGAAATGAGATCGAGTTTGTTGCTGGTACACTAACAGGTCAGGGGGGTGTAGAAATGTCATTTCAACTGAAAATATCTACCACTTCTCTCTTGACTTTCTTACGTCAGACAACGACGTCGGTGTTTCTTACGACGCCCTTTATAGCCTGAGCCAATCATAAGCGTGTTCGTCTTCTGCTCCACCTCGCGTTTCAGGTTTGTTCCCGCCTCGCCATCACGCTGGCGTAGGGCCTCTCTGAAAGAACGACGCTGATTGGCGACGTCGATGCACGTATGATGGGCTTAGCACCACTTCTCAGCAACGGTACGATGCTATTGAAAAGACCGCTGAAAAAACTTCCTTTTCCATGCCCGCGTTGATAGGGAACACCGTGGTAGATCGAAGATATTCCGATTCCAGCCTGGTTGACGTAGTATCTTTGGTAGGGAAAGTTCATGTTGAGCATCGTTAAAGACGAAGTTTCACGCACACTTTTCAAACTTGAATGGTACAGGTTCACCAGTATTTGTACTTATATTTATTTCCAACCTTTCAATTTCCCTTCTAAGTACGGGCACGTAGTGCAACGGAGTATAGCTAACTGTCTTATGTATGCCATAGAGATCGCTTATGCTGTTGATACTGACGATACGTAAAAGCGGTGCTACAATGTCACCCACGGACTGAGGCTCGATATCCGTGTAGATGTATATTTGCGAGGGTAAGCCTAGTAGAATGTGTGTGGCGTACGGTGACTTTGAGACTTTGATCAGATTATTCTGAGGATCGTAACCGAGCTGTACACTTAATTGACTAGATATAGTCAGCAGCTGTAGAAAAAGAAACAACGTCCACTTTTTTGTTAGGGTTTGTGTACTTGGATATAGCTCCGGAAACCCCTTTAAACGCCTCTACTTCATTTAAGGATTTGACCAATTCATGGATAGTGCTGTAATTTACAGGTGGGATGTGATCATTGAAAATTTGTTCCATGCCATTAGCGTCAAACCAGTTGTACCATACAATATTTTGGTCCTCGGGTACGGTGGTGAAAGAACACGGATATTGGAATTCGGCCATAGCGACTTCCCACTGTCCGTCGAGTGAAAGACGGTATGGTAGTTGCGTGGTAAAATTCGTGAGGGTATTTTTCGAGAAATATCTTATAGAGCTGTTGCTTGGCAAAGTGATGTAAAACTGGTCCTTTATGAAAGGGCGTTGACATATCTTACAGGAATCTGAGAATTAAACTTTGCGGAGTAACCTTTCCACTGCACGTACACTTTCTATCTGTCACCTTTACACTTGAAACGTAGTATTTTTTCAACTTTAAAAGTTTCTGGAAGACCTACACGTTGCAATGCGAGTTCGTAAAACGTTCCCTCCACTTCCTCGTCATCAAGATCGCTCAGCCTGTAGACGACTGGTTGTCGCAACACGTCACTGCTGACTTTGAAAATTTCTTCGCTCCAATTGCTCTCGTAGCCCTTTTCAAACAGCATTTTGGATTCGCTAATACGCACCGTATCACTGACGTTGATTTTTGGCTAACAATTCGAGTTTGGATGCCGTTAGCCGTACAGATTATCTCTGACTTGAAGCACATTGGTTTCTGAAACGTCTTCAGGCACCATATTGATAATGGAATGTTTTGCGCAATCGTAAGCGTCGACGAGATCTTGGAGGACACCCACATAGCGATACGTGTTCTTTTTGGTAAAGTAGCGCCACATGCGCTCTATCAGATTTCTATTGAATCGTTTTACGATGCTTGCCTTCATGTCCAGATTATGAGTGGTGTAGCACGCCTTCTATATTGAGAAATTTACGGACTAGAAGTGCCGTGAACTCTATCCTCTTGTCCGTCTGTAAACTTAGTGGTTTATGGCTTTTTTGTTTGAAACTGTCCCGAAAGGCGTCTCTCACGATGCTCCCCGTCTTAGATGGAAGCGTCATCACCCAGGCCATCTTGGTAAACACGTCGATGACGGTGAGCAAGTACACGGCACCGTCGTTGTATTTTCCGTGACCTCGCATATCGCTAACATCGGCTCGCCAGAGATCGTCATTGTTTGACACCACGTACTTTTTTCGTGGAAACATTTGATCACAGGTTTGTGTAGGGTATAAGCGTCCTGCCACCAAAGCCATTATCGTACTTTGTCCGCATCTATCTTGGACGCTTTTATGAGTGTTGCCGCCACTGCAAACCCCGCAGGATGAGAAGGGTCGTAGTAGATGTCGGCTAAATGGACCATTAAGATCGGAACGGTAGCCACCTGTTTCAGTCAACCCTTTCCAGTTTCTTCTTTTTAGGGCGTTTTGACGGTGTAAGTGGTTGGGGTACAGGCGTCAGATCTCTAATGGGTGCCAAACGTTTCAGATTTACAGTAAATTATTTCGGGACGTTTATTTTTTGAAGCGCCGTGAGAAAATCTCTCCACCCTGACGGCTCGCTTTGTTTTCTTACTCTGACCAGATCGTAGACTAAATCCATAATATTGTATCCATGGAGAGGCGTATCGTGAATAATCACTTCCCCATTTTCGTCCCAAGAGACACCGCCTCGGGAAATAATATGTTCTAGTAAAAGTTCAGCTTTTTTACGTGCTGGTACGGGTATAGTATTGAGTACAGCAGGGATGGGAAGCACGGACACTTCAGGGGTGTTGTTGTGGTGGTGGTATTTTCAGTTGGTGGAGGGTGTTGACTAAAGTGCAAATAGCGCTGTAGCACTTGTTGGTAAATGTCAATTTTTACTTGTCGTAAAGTTTTGAAGCGAGGATTCTTTCCATTTACTTGTCCAGTTCGGAGACCACTAGATTTTGGCCGATGAAATGATGGTGTTTCTCGTAACGATGTAATGTTTCCGGGGACACCTTTATCATTGTTTTCGTGTGTTTCATTATTTAATATTGAATAAGGAACCAAGGACACCGCTGATTAATGGGGCTTCAAGTAAGGGTAAGAACGCTCCTCCTTACTGAACGAGTATTCGCCTCTTCTTCTTCCAGCACTCTCCTCGTTTGACCAGCTTGTGAAACACCTGCTTGTGAGCACGTAACTTTGTATTCTGCGCGTTTTTCAAAGGCACCCGCCCTTTTAAAGTGTTGTAGGTACACTCGAAAACAGATTCAAACACTTTCTTGTCTGCCGTTTTCATCAAGGTGACACGTTGCTGCGGGCTCATGCGATGCATTGCAAGCAGCAGAGGGGCTTGCCTCAGTACTTTGGGACTCATGGCTATTAAATGATCTGTTATCGGGAATTGTCGGTGTTTTTATAGCTTTTGTGTGGTAGGTGCACGCGGAACCCAACATTTGTGAGGATTCTATATCTGAACCACTCGGGTGTACCTTGTTTGTAATCTAACAATATATACCCGTGGGGATTACTTGTATCTTCAGCGTAATCGTCTTGAAAAACACAGGAGTTTTAAGGACAGACTTGACGTGCAAAGTGTTGAATCCGAACTTTATCCATGGGATTTAAAAAAAAACCGATATAATGTGAGTTTAAGGAAATGTCTTTTTGCCCCTTGCCCTGGTGTAATATATTTTGTGTAAGATACATGACGCTAATTTTTAATGGTGGCATCCTTTGGTGAAAAGTTCGATGACCACTTCGTTGACTTCACGCATCAGGTCATGCAGGATAATCAGCTGTGGAAAGTCATTACAGGTGTCTTCCATTTCCGGCAGCTCTTACAGAATATAAAGTGGGGACTTGACCCGTCTTTTTCGAATCCCAGTTGCCATAAAGCATAATACCAGGTGATTTTATCAAATTTAACGTCACACATTGTGTCCAATTGACGGATAAAGTCGGCTACAAAGTGTGACTTCCCACTGCCGAAAGGGCTGCTAATGATGGACGAAAATGGATGTTTCAACTTGTCCATAATGTTTGAGACTGAGCTTATAAGCTAAATGAACTTGTATTTCTAGGATAGGAAGGAGGGTATGTAGACGTTAAAACACAAACATAGCAGTTTTATAATATTTATTCACACAAATAAAAGTTTTACAAATATATTATTCAAGGTGTGAGCTATATTTATAAAACTTTTATTTGTGTAAATAAACATTCCAAGTATATTTTAAATGGTGTAAGATATATTTTTTAAAATTTTTATTTGTGTAAATAGATATTCCAATTATAATTTTAGTGGTGTGAGCTATATTTGTAAAATCTTTTATTTGTGTAAATAAATATTCCAAGTATACTTTTCATGGTTGATCTATAATTCTAATACTGTTATTTGTGTGGATAAATATTGAAAATAAACTTTTCGTGGTGTGAGCTATATATTTGTAATATTTGTAAAACTTTTTATTTGTGTAAATAAATATTCCAATTATGCTTTTCATGGCGTGAGCTATATTTGTAAAAGAAAATATTCTAAAACTTTTATTGGTGTAAATAAATATTCCAAGTATATTTTTCATGTTGTGAGGTATATTGGTAAAACTTTTATTAGTGTAAATAAATATTATAAACTGTTAACGTCTAAACCCAAAAGAAGCTCACTCTCAATCATTATCGATAAATTGAAACATTCAGAATAAAACAATTAAATCCATTTAATCTCTCTTTCGGTAGCAATCTAAAGCCACAACAATAACAATTTATAAATGAATATGGCAATGTTGCCTTCTCTTTCCTGTCTTTGATTCTCCAAGGATTTCCAGAGCAAAAGTGTCGGTCTTAAAATTATACATTTTTTCAGTGCTTATCCAATACTAGAACAGAGGTGAACTGATACCATTAATATTTGGAAATCCTTTTCGGCACATTTAATTTTGTCAACATTATTTTACTTAACTCGGTGACCGCGTGGTCTAACGTACTACTATCGCCGTAGACAAGACTATTGTTGGCGGGGAGATCGAAGTTCTAATATCGGTCGGTTGTACTGATGCCTGTTTTACACTCTTCCTCTACGCAAATGGGGGTACTCTTCCTCTAAATATAACTTTCTAAATCGCTAAAATCATGAGCATAATTAGTACAAATGTGTATAAACTGTTCGGTCGTGCAAGGGGTTGCATTTAACAGTGTAAAGACGTGGGAAGCAATTAGTTGATTGAATTACCATGCTAACGGCCCTTAGCGATGCTAAAACTCCTTTGTATCTTGAGTTATGGCATGATGTACCCTGCAAAAGAGAGTGGGGTTCAAATCCAGGTACATACATGTCAAAGGAGGAGTTCCAATTTGAAAGAGGATCCCATAAGGCAGCATTATGAAACACCTCTGGTGCGCAAATATCCCCCTTTTTTTCAGAGGTCAAAGCCGCTGACTTATAAGGCCATTTGTAGCGGAAATATAGCTGAACGTCAATGCTCCAAAAGGCATGTGTGCCTGAAATACATGGTTGCAACATTGCAATTTCCCCATTCTGTTTCCAAAGTCGATTGTGGTTAAAATAAACACTGCTTGTCACACCGACGGGGGCGGTCAATGAAATCCCGTTAAGGTAATAATCGATTGTTTGTTAACCTATGTGACATAAAGGAGGATGATTTAAAATAGAAAGGCAGCATTCCCGGGGCTTACCCTTTTATTCTCGGTTGTATATCAAATTATTTTGTAAACATGAATATGTTCAGCCGAAACCTTAGATCAATCATTTGAAAATATATACTTGTATATAATATTCATTTTGTGACTCTATATTTTATAAAAAGCAATGCCCATCCAATATACATGGCTAGCATGTTATTGCTTTGGATGCAAATAAGTTAATGAATTACCAAATATTAAATTAACATGATAAAAACTTGTTTCAGAGGTCGAATAGTTTAAGGCGTCACTCTTATGTTAGACTGGTATGCTCATGACGGGGGGGGGGGGGGGGGCGAGGGGGGGGGTTGAAGTTCGAATCCCATATGGGTTTTGAAGGGCTTTCATCATGAATAGATTCCTGCTCTCCTTCCAAGCAAATGCTGGTAGATTATATCTAAAATGCTTCATTTCTCATTCCTACCCCCTACCGCTGCTGGTTGGTCGGTGGTCACACTCTACGCTAAGCGGCCGTCGGGAGAGGTTCGTGTTCCTTCCCTAGTCAATGATGCCGCGGGAGGAGCGCCCAATGCCGTGGACTGGACGTTACCCTACCAATGAATAAAATAAACTCCAACGCCAATCCTTATCCTACCCATACATACGATCCAATGAAGCACATAGAAAACCAAAGAGCACACATAAAAACCAATGAGCACTCATAAAAACCTAAGAGCACACATAAAAAACAATGACCACCAATAAAAAGCAAGTTTCGAGAAGAACAAATAAGTTTGAAACACTGGAAAGGGGGTCGGAGAAAGTGGGGGAGGGAGAAATCCAACAACCAATCAGAGAGCGACAACATTACGTAATCATCACAATACACACTCTTTCCACATCGGGGTCAAAGGTCGAAGGTCAAATTGTACCCATGGGATGTACTTGGTAGTGTAGAGTTTTCACAATGAACGCTTTATATACAAGGATGCCATGGAAGATAGCTGTGCCATCGTCAATTTCGATAGGGCTAGCGATAAGGGTACGCATTGGGTGCCGAATAAAAAACACGGATGACGTACGGAATACCTAGCTAGTTTAAGGGAGCTTAGGCCACAACTTAAACTTGAATGATATATAGGAGGAATATCAATCATTTATAACTACAATCACAAAGGGTATCACACTCTTCGGTGGCTTCATGGTCTAACGCACAACTCTAGTGTTAGACCAGACTGCCGAAGACTGGGAGATAGGGTTTTGATCTTGGTCTGGTTTACTGAGGGTGGTTTTCCTAAATGGATTTCACTCTACATCCATGCAAATTAAGATGCACTTCCTATCAATTAAACCCTTCTAATCCCTAACCCATTAGTGTAATTATTACATAGGCATATAACCTGAATGAGTAGTAAGACGTGGTGCTAATATACATATACAAACGGTATCATCAGTAGGAAACAATAATCTGCGGATATCTATGTCTAGCTTTCCTTACATGCTTGTGATCAAAACTGGCAATCACTTTACACATATCCCATTAGGAGATGAGAACCGTAAACAAGAATGTTTTATATTGCTCACTCTGGCAACGTTCGATTCCATACCAAACAGTGACCAACGTATTAATAAATTATATTGCCAAGAAAAAGACTTAATCGTTCCAACGGGTAGCTGCGACCTGGAAGCATTGAACTGATATTTATGGCATAATGTCTCGAATGATGTGAAACTCTCCATCATCAATGATTTTACCACCTTTAAATATTACATTACTTGCAAAAGCCGATTGAATTTATTCGACCCGCTCTGTTCACTTATCTGCTAAGTTTTATTAGGTCATTCTAACTGCGGGGAAAATTCACAACCTTACAAAAAGTGTGAATATATTACAAGTGAACTGGATCCATATAGTCTTTCTAACGGAGCTTACGTCAATGGATAGCTGAGTCATACCCTAATAGAGTTCAAAATGACTGTTCATTTAGGCTTACGATAGTGAAAGCGCTGGGTAATATAATTTACCTTGCAGTCAAACAAGTCATAGAGTTTATCTCAGTATAACTCATCAACGAACGAGGATATATCATCAAGTTTAGATATGAAACAATATCGCTACGCCTGCACCTGAAAAAGTAGGGTATGGGACTTGTACTAGATAAAACGATACGATGCTCTCTTCTTCAAATCATTGAAGTAAAATCTGTGAAAGCGTTAACACCTGTTAATAAACTATATTTACGACTCATAGGTTACTCGTTAAGAAAGCACTGGATAACGTGGATGATTTACTAAACATTGGAGACCCCGTAGCCTTCGATACTGTAATTACCAGTTTCTAATATCATTCCCACTCCTAGCATATTCCCGGTTTTTTAACGAGTGGGAACGAGCTTAGGATATTAATAAAAAAAGGAGTATACATGGTACCGTATCATTCACTCCTGGATATAAGGGGAAAACTATTGTCACAGAATAGTGGACTTTCCGGAAGTAATTCGATAATCGCCAATAACGGAATACTTCATATATTCTAAAGAATCGCCTAAGATATTTATCGGGTGGAGATTTATCAATCGAGTTATCTAGGTACTTTGGCTCTGCTCAAGAACTATCCATCTATATGGAAGGAGGGAGAGACTTACTTTGAAAATCCATGATGAAAACACGAAGGAGTTTGTGTAAATACTACAGCGGGAGTATTTAACGCATGTATACCTTTACGTGTTTTACTAGGATTAGTCAAAAACTAGTCTCGCAAAATGATTAATACTAAACAAGGGCTAATGCTCGCTCGTTCAACTACAAGCACTACTACGCTTTACAAAGTGCTAACTCACCTTCTGAAAAAAAACACATTATAAAATCGAATGAGTAAAATCTCTTGGCTCTTGCCTCATATAAAAACGAACGACCTGAATCATATCAATCCGCACTACTTAACAAAGAATGGACGATCTAACGACATACCTTTCTGTAAGTGGGAACTGTACCAGTTACCGAACATGCCTGCCTCCATGCAAGACGACTAGATTGTGAAAATTTCGATCGTGCTGGATAAATATCGTTTCGTCATTTTCGCTCTTAATTCAAGGCGTAACAATAAGATGGCTTCAAATAGAAGCATGTTCGTTCAGTGTCAACTACGGGTGGCTAAACATTACCTCAATAATTCTGCTATGTATCCTTACGAGGATATTAACCTGGTCTTCAGTCAAGATTTATTATCAAAATTTTACGATGACTATCCCGATTTCCAGACTTCATACTATGATTCGAGCACTCCTTCGCAGTTACTTGACTTTTCCCGATTCAAAACGCACGCACCCATTGTCGTGTTTGATGTTAGCTATCGGAAAAATACTCTCAAGGACGGGATGATAACGTGTCATATAAGGTACTAGATGGGGAATATATTCTTACAAACACCAACGCGTTCTACCTCATCATTCACGATCGTGTAGTCCACTGTAACCCTTCCAGCAATGACTTTATAAATATATAAATGAATCTCTAGCTTTCTCGTGTCGTACAATATGTTGATAGAAGTTCAAGGGTACCTAAGCGAGGAGGGTATCTTTCTTTTCAAGAAGATAGTCATCCTTCATTTCAATCCTCTCAATGAAGTCATCTTTATGTTCCTCCATCCGTTTGAGATTGCCTTTTTCTCACAATAGAATAAGAGGAATGTAAATTGGGTGATGACCTACGATCATGGACTTTCTTGAGAAAGTAGGGACTTCGGAACTTGGTACGCTGATTTATTCTCATCTAGAGAGGGAGAAACTATTGATAACGACAATATCAATTATCTAAATTAAAGTAACCAAGGCGATAGCTTGGTTACAGATCGTATTTGACAATGACAAGTACAACGTTTAAGAGTTGAACGATACCGGCTGTCTTTCCCTGAAAGTGCTTAAAACCCTACGCAAGGTAGTAAAGTTTCTCATATCTCGATACTGCCTAATGCCAACATGTGTGCTATAGATAATTTCAAGCTTGTTCCACCAAGGTGGGGGTGGGATTCAGGGGACGCGTGTGTGAACTCACTTTGGTGCAATGCGAGCCCACTATTATTTGAGGGAGGCTCTTTTTTGCAGATTGATCTCGAACCAGATGGACCTCTCTGACACCCATCCGAATCTCCCCCTTCTCCAGTGCTATCAGTATTTATACCTCTACAATTATCCACTGAGTGGAGACATACTTGATAATCAGGTCCGTGACACACGCCTAACTACTGCTTTATAATAAACTACAATTTATGTGAGATTTATCTTCATAAATAAAACGCAGTGTGGTTAACATTTTACTAAAACTTTACTACAGTAGATTGAGCAGTGGACCCGACTCTATAAACCATATAAACACTCATTGCCAGGAAAAGAATTCTTGAGCTCGAGGTTAAATTGGGTTTTTCACGTCACTTACACCCATTATATACACATTCAATTTTAAAAGGTCAAAAGTATAATCCTGTATTATTGGCTTAAACCGTACGAGTCCTGGATTTTGTCCTTTTACAATGAAATCCCCCTTGCTTCTCATCGCGGTCATGATCTCAGTCTTGTTTCTCCCATCCCAGCTGTATCACCTTTAATTTAGCGAGACCTATTTTCGTTTACAATCCCTTCAGATTCATTTGACCCACCTTACCGTCCTCCTAAGTGAAGCAATATAACAACACGACTCTTTCACTAAGGTCATATCACTGAACTTTCTCACGACGCTTGTCCCGGTGAACCAATCGGCAACACTGGTCTCAGAGAACAGACCTATCCCGCTCGTACCAGAAAAATGATTGTCTGTTTATTAACCTACTTATCAGGTCGCGTGTTTGAGTGCCACGCCTCTGGTGGATACTCTAGTAACTCTATTTTTTTTATTAAATTTCTATAGACGTGACATAACAGGGCATTCCAATTGTTGTGACGTTTGGGATAGCTACAAACTCCATTATGAATTGTTTAAGGGTTTTAAATCTGAATGAACAGAACGTTTGTGACTTCACCTAAAGCGCTGTACAGAACGATAAAGGTTTGGTTATCCCTTTCCTGGTTCACATAATATCTATTTTCACCTAATATAAAATGTATTTTGTATGTATGAGTTTTGTATTGTTGTGTTTTGATCAACTGTAATGTTTCTGCGGATAAGACTGGGTGGATATTGCAATAACCACTAAGTATAAACGGAAGAAGGAAACTATCGATGAGATTGATACTGCTACCATCCCCAAGCCCGAACTTAAGGCTCGGAAGAAGAAGAAAACTATCGATATGACTGGTACTGCTACTATCGCCAAGCCCAAACTTACGGCTCGGTAGAAGAAGGAAACTACCGACAAGATGGATGGACCTAAACGTAATGTTAGGAAGCGTCAACATTGTGTATCACTATGATGGTTTTAGTATATTCCTAAACTTTGAAGGAGTACAACACGAGGAATGCACAGACCATTCTATTAATGACAAGTGATAATCTGTTAGTTTTGACAACGATTAGATCTCCTTATCCTTTTGAAGCTCTTAATTCTGCATATCAGCATCAATGGTTAAAGGATACCCGTATAGCTGACTTGGAGCAAGTTGATTTGGACTATGACGAAGCGGAAACCCTGGTGTATACACTTACCCGTTTAGCCAGTATTATTTATGCTATCGGAAAGGATAAGTTCTCATTTATAAAATCAATTAGTGAGTCTTCATGCACCTTGATAGGTATACAAAAGGAAGAGTACCAGAGAAAAAAAAATTCTGCCCGCTTATTGTTTACTACTTGAAGTAATGTTATTTGACAAGGCAGCAGTACAAGGCCAAAATTCCTCCCAAGACTACCAACAAAGCTGATCGAGATATAGAAATTGTTTATAATTTAAAATATATATGTAGTAATTAAAATATTTGGTTAACTCTATCATTTATCTTTATAGGAGCTTTATTACGTTTGTTTTTATTTGTTTACACATATTTAATCATCTATGAAGATTGGTTAATCTGTTAGTGTGTATGTCTCAGGATTTAAAGATATTTCATCTGTTGGGTTAAAGTTTTGTTTTGTCAAACCAGCAAGTTAGATAATATTTAATCTGTTAGAGACAAACTTATGAAGATCAAGTTCCTGTTAACACTTTACCAGTGGAAACAAAAATGGGTAGTGTTTTTTGAAATTTTAGAGTATAAATTTAGGATGTATCAACATTGTACTTAAAAATAGTGGATAAAAATATATTTTACTCGTAGCATTTATTTCGCCATAAATGAATATAAGGATTCAAGGAATATATATACTCGACATACTATAGAAGGGATATATATCAACACAAACATGGATATAAAGCAAGAATCTCTCTGTATCTCTCTCTTTTTATAAATAAAAATATTTATATAAACACATATATATTTATATAGAGATATACTTATCTATATGTTGTATTGTTATATATATATATATATATATATATATATATATAATATATATATATATATATATATATATATAATATATAACAAAATATATTAAACATCTTCTGCTATAAGAATTGTAATGATATTGATTTAGATCTCTCTAAAATATGTAAAAAGTCATGGATGAAGGTAATATTTCTTTAAAGTAACATATGTAGAATATCCTTTAATGTCATCCAAGAAGAAACACGCGTTTTTCAGAAATAATGTGAAAAGGATTTCACCACTAAAATATATTTTTTATACCATTTTTCCTGTTAAAGGAACAAATCTGCAGTATTTGGCAAAGACGCCAATTCCCTATACAAATAAGAAGCTAGCCTTCACAACACCTGTCGCCAGGACTCTTTATATTAGTCAGTTTTTACATTGTTGACGAAGGGAGTAAGAGGCAGGGGGTATGTCATATATAAGCCGTTTGTGCGTATGATTAGGGGCAGCCACACACAGCCATACACACCGCACACACACAAGTCGCTCTAACACCCACGCTCACACAAGTAACGCAGTTAGAGACTCACAAATGCACTAGCACTGGCTCTCGCAGTCACAGTCTAACACAGAATACAATAATTTACGTTAATATCACCAGTGTGCATTGATATAAATAATTTAATTGGAGTATGTATAAGTAATTAACAGATGTCATTTGAATAAACCATGTGTGAATCAACACCCATCAACAGTTCTCTTTCTTGCATTTATTAATTATACCGATTTAATTAGTTCTCGACCACGTAGCAATTAACAGCTGGTTAAATGGTATCTATTCCGTACAGTGATGATAGGCACTCGACCACGGAGCTATGGACAACCTAAATATCACCACAGCAATATTATATCAGGGAATTAATCCGTACTGTTACAGAATACATAATCATCGGAAAGGCTTTAAAACAGGGATTTCCAAAGTGGAGTCCGTTGACCCCCAGGGGTCCCCAAAGCTCGTCCAGGGGGTCCACGAGATCATCCAGGGAATCCGTGACATACCTTTATATATTTTTAAATGCCCACATCCTTGAGGGGCGTATTTGGAGATTCACTTTTATATTAATTTTATCGTCAGCCAGCACAAAGAACTTTAAGAAAAAGCACAGAGACATTTGAAGCCTTTTCCAACAACTTATTTGTGACAAGAAATCCTTTTCTGCTATTTGTGTTATGAAAAAATGCGGAATGAAATCGTCCTAGTGTGGAATAGACTTAAGGAGATAGTCATTAATATTGCTACAGATTTAAATCATATTTTAAGTCACAAAAGCAGTTTCATTCTTCATATAAATTACCAGTGATTATAAATGTACAAATTTAAGACACATCATATTTTATTTTCATATATACTGTAAATCTTATTCACATCCAAATTTCCTACCCATCTTGTGGCGATATTTGTCGTACGGTACACCCTCTTGTTGGAGATGAGGCATCCAAAATCAGTGTTATTCATCAGTTTAAAAATCATATTCTCAAACGGGTAGGTGACCTTACTACTCATCTACGCGTTCATGGTGATGTTCTTGGATACCTAGGGAGAATGTTTTAAACTGAGCACCCTATGGATCCAAGTAAGTCATAAATTTGATGATGGAAGTGAATGGTATACCATGTTTTCTTATTGGCTAACGTTGTCAATCATTTCTCATGTTTCCTGGCGGGAGAGATCTCTTTCTCGAGATAGAACGTCAAATTTGAATGAGGATCGTGTACATCTTGAGTATACTCGAGGTCCACCTTTAAAATATAACCTATGTCCACATTATTCTTTATCGTGTGTACATTGAATCATCCATTTTCATCCTCGTAGAGCTATTTAAACCCTCCATAGGGCAGGTGATGAAATATCAAAAATGAGTAAGTCCGTTCACTTCTAGATAGACGAGGTAGGACTCGGGTTTCATATATTAAAACAATGGAATTTAACGATTATTTGCTACTTCGTGACGATTATCCACTAAACAAATCCCATCTCAAATATCTCCATCAATAAATTTATGTATTTAAACCTTACCGATGAGTTTTAGTCGTGTCTCTTTAATTTGGAAGTAAAATACTTGGTTCTGCATGGTTTAAGGGATAAGCCGTGCGTTGGTATATTGTTATTTTTCCTAAATTATCGTTATGGCATAAAAATATTAATATTTCTAAGGTCCTTTTTTTTAATATTTTGCCTGTGGCTTTAAATTGACCCTTTTGGTTCACCGAGATGTCCGTCTCGTTTGACATGGTTATATATTTAAATATACAAATATATATTTAAATAATAGAGTTTATTTAAATGATGGGAGAGATGAGTTATATCTAAAGCTCTAACACTATTACCTTTCTTGACCCTCTCTTGAAAGAAGGCCATGTTTAAATTTACTGTTTAGATTAAGCCAAAGGGGGCGGAAGATGACTGACTAGGCCTGACATTATTCATGTTATGGATAGTAAATAATACTTGTATTTCAAACGTTGAAAATTGCAATTGTTGGAACATTTTGGTCCTTCTGGCTCTTCGCTTGTTTGACGTTCTCTCAAAGAGAATATTAATTGGCGCATCATGTTGTATGTTCTTAGCCTGGATCAGGTGGTATATTGTATGTTTTTTTTTAAATATTTTAGGTCAAATAAAATCTTATTTTGCCACTGAACTATTGAACCTTCTTATTGTTGTGCTACAACACCAAGGTATCTCAAGCACCATTGTGACTTAATAAACATAAAGTGAAAACTTAAAAAACCGGCTAAAAACATAGTGCTTGGTGGAGGGGTGAAAAAACTTGCATTACGCATAATATTTCGGTGTGAACAAGCAAAGTGACGAATTTAGCTAAGAAAATAAGGGATTTTTTTAAACCCCTGTATCTCACTAACCACTTGAGCTATACATTTCAGCATTGTAAAGATGACTAAAATAGTTCGTCTTCACAAAGTGATACATTTTTACGTTCCTATAATTCTTTAATGACGAGTTAAAGGGGTAAATGTGACCATTCCCCTGCCCATTTTTGTAAACCATTTTAAAAAGCTTAAATTACATATTTTATCCTTAGTTTGTATCCCAAAAAACTATCTATGCCAGTTTTCAAGAATCTATGTTTTCTGGAAGTATCCTATAGGTTTTGATTATCGGTGAGTGAGTTAGTGAGTCCTGATGAAATAAGGTATTTTAAAAAATCCTGTATCTCAACTGCTTGAGCTATAACCTGCAGCTTTGGAAAGATTACTTGGAAATACTTGTAATGTCACCCTCTAAAACCCGCAAAAAAAAAAAAAAAATCCTGGAAATCTGAAAGAAATACAATACATTTGGGGATATTGTTAGAGATAATTTCTTTAAAGAATACTTAAAAGAAACATTTAATATCCCCATTTTTTGTGTGAGGTACAAATCCAGGAATAGAATTTTATCTGTTTTTGACAACATCAACTAAATTTGATATTTACTAAGCTTCTTAAGATACAAACTAAACATTTCATCTGAAGCAAATTGTTTCACTAATTTAAATCTAATTTCAAAGTAATTGTTTATTTTATAATAGGTAAAGAAATAAATGCTTTACATTCAAATTGTTAACATACAGATAAAAGGCATGAAAATAGATTGTTCATAAGCAATAGGAATGGTGCAAATAAAATATTTGGAATCAGTGGTATTAGAAAAACAATTTTACGTAATATTAAAAGTATCATGTCAAGTGTATTTATATTTAAAACTACAAAGTGAATAATTAGCGATTTGATTGTCTGATAACTACTCTAAAAGTGTTACAATTTCATGTCAGTTTTGGATTGTATTTGAATTAGCATTAGATTAAGGGGTTTTCAAAATATCTATTTAATTAAAACATTTCTTACTAATCACTATATAATTTTACCAGTCTACATTATTGATCTAGGAATAAATTATACAGACCTTGAATTTATAGGTAGCCTACTCTACAAGTATTTGATGAAAATAGTGCCTATGAAAAACAATTAAGGGGAATAGTCACACCCAGTGCACCTGATTGGATTTGAACCTTAGCATATGGATTTGAGTCAGAAGATAAAAATCTTGACACCAACCATGCTTGTATGAACTGAAAATTTAAACCCATATTATTTCAATTAACAGCCCAAATCACACCTGATCTATTGATATATTAGCTACACTATTTTGCTCGAGCCAGAAACTAGATCCAGAAATCTCATTAAGTGGCGTTTTCTGCATTCTTAATTAGACTACAGCAAAACTGAGAGCATTGAAATAGTAATTATTTTTTTAAATAATTGTTCTTCAATATCATAGTATGGTTTTAAATAATAAAACTTTTAAAAAAGTGCACTGCGCCTGGTTAGGCGTTTTATATGTGATCCAGTTTTCGAGGAATTTTCTTTTTAGCACCGTGCCTTACTATCCGTCATGGTTTTACGCCTATCTAATAATTACATTAATGTGTTAGGGATTAAGAAATTTAATTTTGAGGATATATTCATCCACATTTGCGTGGATATAAAGGGGAAAACGATTCAGGAAAAAACCACCCTCTGTGCACCCGTTTAGGATCAAGCACTGATATCCCCGTCTTCAGCAGTAGAGTCAATTGCGATAATACCTTAGAATATGCGGCCACCAAAACAGGTTTCAAGAAATTAATATTTCAGTGATATCTCTAAGTAATAAAATCCACTACACGAATATTTACAAATAAAAAAATCAATGTTGAAAGAAATATAAAATAATTAATAAATGAAAATGTTTCTTTTCAAGCATAAAAAAATTAATTTTGTTTTTCGGTTTTGATTCCAACGTGTACAATCGAAATATATCTTAGAATCCGATGAAAATTGAGGATCTGACAACTACGTTGAGTTAAAATCATTTTGGTGATATTGTTTTTTTGATCCTTTTCTATATGGGTCTAAACGAAAATGCTATTATCCTTTAAGAATAGTTTAGAAAGTTTTAATTCATTTACTTTTATTTATGAATATAATAATTTAAATCTAAAAAATTATAACTCATTTCTAAACACACATTAGTCGCATCTGTGTGCTGTGCGTGTACAAAGAAAATATGAACCATAAATACAAATTTGTCTGTGATTTAAAGATCCTATAAAATAATTTGAGAAATAAAATATAAGCTTTGAGTTAGTGTTTGATAGCAAAATTAAATAGATCAGTAGCATTGTTTGGTGAAATGTTTTGTTTTTATTTCTAAGACTATATTGTTGTGCCTCTTTAATTAAATACAATTTTATAGTGAATGGCTATACATTTTGCTCTGTATTACAGCTTGTACCTATCTATTTTTGTCATAAAACAGTTAATACATAAAACAATGTTGGGAAAAAGATGATATGTTATCCCAAAATCAGCCATTTATTTTACTCGATTCCAAACAATTTTTTTTTAAATATATTTTAACATAGGTATATAAACATTTGAGATAGGATGCAATTACTGTTTTATTATATCTTGTTTATTCAATGTGAGTAGAAAATCTTGCCTATAAAAAAAATTAAGATAAAAACTTAAGGCTCACATACACATGGTATGATATAATGTTTTAAAGCCCCATCCATCAAGACCTATGTAAATTTTGGAAAACTATTTATTATAAGCTTATATGGTTTTTTAATTTCATTGACGCATGTATAATTTAAACTAAAATATTTATGATAATTTAGAAAAATAGGTAATCAGGCCAGTTGAGAGTTTTAGTTTCAAATTTTAATAAACAAACATGTATTTATACAAAATCAGACATTTAATTTATCGTTTATACACAAGTAACATGTTTGAATTTCACAATGTTTGTTTTGAAAGTATTGACATATTTCTAAAAAAAAAAAATTAAAAGCTTATCTTTTAAGGAGAAATATGTTCTTGGCCCTCTTGGACATCCCTTTCATCGTTTTGTATAAACATTTGGATACATATGCGAATCTTTAGCAAAACTTAAGTATTTACTAAAACTTTATTTCCTAATTATTTGACAAAATCACTAGGAGAAGAGAGATCAGCCCTCTTTTTTTGTAAAGTTGTAAAAATTATTTTAAAATCTTCACCATTTCAAGAACAAATTAATTTTATTAAATGAACTATTGAATATACAAATATGAATCGTTCACTATAAATATTCACTAGGCTAATTTTCTATTATGAAATATAAATACATTCCAAAAGTAATTTATGTTTGAGAGATTTATAAGAAAAAATAATGTATGGCTAACTTGATATATTTAATTATTCAGCTCATGTCTAATCTATCGAATAATATTATAAAACACATCATTAAGCCTGCATTAGGGTCAAATACGTCAATTTGACAGAAATTATATTTCCAGTATCCAAATCTCATCGAGCTATATTAGGGGTGGTTTTACACATATGATGAATTCCCATGGCTTGAAAACCTTTTCTCCATGATGTTGGGGTTTCATTTCTTCTAAATAGACCTTCTCTTGCATACATACCATTCGATTAAGTTAATAATAACTATAATTTTAAAAGTAATAATAAAAACTAAACATTACACAACAAAGTTATCATTCATTGAGGAACAAGCAGATTTTTACCAAAGATATAGCTACTAGCACATATCCCTTTGGTCATAAATGTCCCTATAATATTTGTTTTCTAAAGAGGTCGGATTTTTTGTATTTACTAAGTATTATCTTTGTTTAATTAAGTATGTAATTTTGGTTTATAGTTTTATCTTTCATGTAATAAAATTTATTTTAACAATACAAAATATGCTTGTGAAATTGTTTTAAATATGTAACAAAATCACAAATTCAAGGTAATGCGTATAGGCAGACCGTACTTTTCCATTACTAACAAGATTAATACATCTAATATGACTTCGGTAGCAACATAGTTCATCATTCAATCAACAAACACGTTAATATAACTAAGAAAACAAATTATCTAAATTGATTGCTAGTAAACATGTTTTTTTCTCTATAAATAAGTGTTGAAATGATAGTTCTGAACCACTTTCTCCCATAAGGTTAACATTAATCCACCACATTAAATGTATTGGATCACTTTCTCCCATAAGAATAACATTAATCCACCACATTACGAAGTTGGGTAACTTTCACCCACATTGTTTATCTTAACTGGGGAGGTGTGTCAATTTCTCCCATAAGAATAGCATTGATCAGTGGCGGATAAGGAAATACTATTTTGGGTATTTAACATTTCTTTCAAGTTTATCTTGCACCCTCCCTACTATTGAGGTGGGTTATTTTCTCCCATGCTAATAATACTAAGAATACTCAAAGTGATTCGGTGTCAGATCGGAAAATATTATTTTGGGGGTTGGCAATTCTTTCGAGTTTTATCATTGATCCGCCTCACTTCAGAGTTTGATCACTTTCTTTCACATTGTTCGTATTCACAAGGAGGGTGGGTCACGTTCTCCCATAAGAATAGCATTGCTCAGTGGCGGTTCAGGAAATATTATTTTGGGGGTTGACAATTCCTTCGAGTATTAGCATTGATTCTCCTCACTGCAATGTTGGGCCACTTTCTTCCACATTGATCCTTCCCTTAGAGCCAGTGGGCTACTTTATCTCATAAGAATAGCATTGATAAATGGCGGATCGGGGGATATTATTTTGAGGGGCTTAGCTTTGTTTGTCCTCACTGCGAAGTTGGGTCACTTTCTCCCACATTGATCCTTCTCATAAAGCAGGCAGGTCACTTTCTTCCATAAGAATAGCCTTGATACGTGATGGATTGGGGGATATTATTTTGAGGGTTTTAGCATTGGTCCTCCTCACTATGAAGTTGGGCCACTTTCTCCCACTTTGATCCTTCCCATAGAGCAGTTGGGTCACTTTTTCTCATAAGAATAGCATTGACCAGTGGGGGACGGAAAATATTATTTTTGGGGTCTGAGCATTGATCCTCCTCACTGCTAAGTCGGATCACTTTTACCCACATTAATCCTTCTCATAGAGCAGGTGGGTCACTTTCTCTCATAAGACTAGCGTTGATCAATGACAGATCATGAAAACATATTTGGGGAAAAGGGAGCAAACCAGGTGTTTATAAAATAGCTACGCCATTAATTTGACATAACATTTATAAATCACTAACACTTTATCGTAAAATTACTACATATTGAGTGTTACTCATTTAGTCGTTTATTAAAACGTTTCCCAGGTGGCACTGCGAGGAAGCGAGTAACGTCACCTCTCGCCTATAACTAATTTTGACTAAATTATTTAATTTTGATAAAGCCGTGCTGTTTCACCTGATGAAATCAGGCTATGATATTCACAAACACTAGAGCATTTACGTAATAAAATCTTTATTACAAAGGTTAATACAAAAACTTCCTTTTAAATATACCTACAATCAAAACTTAAAGGGTGATTTTTTTATATATTTCAATTTATGAACACATTTGTCTTATTTTGTAGTGAGCGTATGCAAAAGTGTCACATCCATTATCTAAAATATAGCGTTTGTCATCTACGGATGAAAGTGCAAATTTATTCAAAGAGATACTGTACAATTAGGGTTTCTCACTTCTTATCATAGATATATTGTCGTAGTGTAAAATCACTTGCTTTAAACACTTTTTTATAATGGGCAGGATTGATTTTCTTTTTGAGCAGTTTTTGACACACCTTTACCTACTTTTTTCTCCTCGAGAGACTCTTTTTGAATGGAGTCATCGGTCAAAGTCCCACACACTCTCGAATACTATCTCCATTCGTCTCAGTATTCATTTAATCCAGAGATTTTTTTATTGCACGCACTGTGTAAAAATTGTGTTCCAGAATAGTCTAAATGGATGAATCGGACTATATTATTAAACATATCCACATACACATTTTCTGTTTTCAGTTAGTATTAGAGGGAGTCTGTGTCTGTGAATAAGAGCTTTGCAATTTGCCCATTTTTTCTTTTAACATAAATATAATTAAAACTATAATTTATAACCTTTCTTATATGCAAGATTTCAAAGCCTGCATGGATAGGTTTATTCAAAAATAGGCCTATTTTTCCTAGTCGAACACCAACTAATTCTACCGTGAAGATCGTATAAGAAATAAATGCTGGTGAAGCAATACGCTTCTTTAGCATTTTTTCATTATTTAGTAATTGAACACTACTAACACGATTTCTTTGATCCTTCATTGACTTCCCTAATACTGCATTGTTCATGAGTTTGAAAAAGTCCTTTTCAAATCCATTCACAGCATTTTTTTGTTGGGTAGTATTAAAATCAATATATGGCTTCAAGCAGGTGCTCTGATTGAAAGTGAGGATTCGGTGTTTGTTTTCAAGCTTCGTACTCAAGGAAACATACAATTTTAAATTACGGTCATGTACCATATAATTTTGTTTATTGTTTTCCCGGTGGTTGGAGAGTTCACCTTGGATTGTATACACTTAGAGAATTGTGATAACATCTCAGGAGTAACTATGACTTTTTCAGAAGCAAGTGGATAGTCAATGTGCTCGTCGTGAATTTCTTCCGGGTACTCTAGATATACTTATAATATATAGCCCACAGGGCTATCATCAGCAACAGAAATTATATTGAGGTCTGCTATTTCTTTCTTGTTCAACCAACTAAAATTGATCTAAGGAAGGCAATCAGACATAACAGTCACGTACAAACTATTACAATCTCATAATGTGATTTACTTCACCTCCATTCAGGGTTAAAATCCATCATATCAGGGTTGTTTGCATCAGAATGTCTATTTGAAATGATAGACACCCCACCAAGTATACCTTTTCCAACGAATAAATGCATTTCAATGTAAGTTATTAGCTCCAACTCTAATCTTAGTCATTTTTAAAAATGCCCCACATGCTAGTCCTGAGCTTGTGCAAAAATTTAAACAGTCTAATTTATAGTGCTCAAAACATAAAGAGCGAAAGTATTCAAAGACGTCTGTTAAAAGTAGAACATAGTTTAAAACGTATACATTTTGACAATTTCCCATAGTATTTATTTCAAAGTTTTCCCACACAGTTTTAGCATGAGCGTAGTCACTTTGAGAAATATTTTCTTGGCGCAAATGATTATAGTATGCGGATTTTGGTGGTGATTATCTTTAAGTTTACTGCTGCGATCCCTGTAGTCGCAAGGGAACACATATTTTCGTAGCAGAAGATCTACTTTATCTAAAGGGATATTTTCATGTAGTATTTTATATTGAGTTTTCCCAACATACAACAAATTTTCAATCAATTTTTCAGCAGATGTCCATAAAAACTGGGACGAGTCAATAAATTGTAAATAGCCACGACTGAATGAGATATACTTCTCCATATTGTTTGGAATATATGATATACTTCCGTCTGTAAACGTCCCAAATTTGTGCATGATAATATGTGCGTCATAATTTTTTAAATTGTGTAAATTGACGGGTATTCTCTTGGTATATTGAAACTGAATATTGCACTTACTATGAGATGCACCCCTATAAGCTCCAATGAGATGACAGTGGTCAAGGACGCGGTCTTGACCCAACTCCTTCTCGCAGATACTACATACGCTAGCCGATATAAATTAATTTTCTTGTTCGGGAGTGTTGCGCATAGGGACAACATTTTTCTTCATCTCGATGATCATGGTTTCTTCTTCGACAAGTTTATGAAGAAAGGTATTCACATAATTTTCCTCACCATAGACAACATGGGGTTTCACACATTTACATTCGGAATCGACTACTACATATCCTGATGGCAAATGCTTCGTTATTTTCGTAGTTGATGAGTGATCGGGTTTAGGTGCACACGCTGATATTCTATTATTAAAAAACTTAAAAAATGCATAGATCACAAGCGTGAATTTTAGAACATGTTAATATGTAAAAACTTTCAATAATTATCCTCTTCCTCAGGCATCAGTATCTTCTGAGCATCGAAATTAGCACACCACTCACTATGCTAATCCCTGAGATTTTCCTTAGAAAATCTAATCAAACATTATCTGCAATAGTATGATTCACAATCGTGTCTGGTCAGTGAACTTAGCAATCTGCTTAAGTTCTTAATAAGACAACAATATCCGCTATCCACATTTGAAAGAAACAACAAGTCCACGTGATTTTCACGAATAACTTTGGTTATCCTTAAAGGGAATATTACCCCTTGGTAGCCATACACATTAATAGATACATTATTTTGTTTTTCAAACATAGTTATTTGCGGTATTTGCACAGGATATTAAGTACCATCCATATTTAGTTTAACTTCAATTGATACATACTTATTCACTCGATTAGCGTGATCTTCATCTGGGTATATCAATGATAGTCAAGACCAAAGAAAACGTTTACTGTGAAAATTTCTTATATCAATTAGAGCATCTTTATTTCTCAACTCTTCTGGTAATGGAATATAGCTGGAAGCAGCCAAAGGAATATATTTAGATAGTTTAATTTCTAAGTATTTCACATGCTCCTCAGACCAACCTCTTCCCTTGTGGTGGAAAGAAGAAGTTGCTTCAATCTGAGTTTACAAAGGTTATCGTCAAACCTTCGTTGTTTGCACTGGTGTGAATCTTGTCTTACACATATAGAAGTGTGAGAGTGAATAATTGTCAATTCAACTATAATTAAGATTTTATCTATTTGTTTTCATACAATACGGTCTATAATTAAGATTTTATCTATTTGTTTTCATACAACACACTTGATTAAAATGTCTTCCTATGTAAGAGCTGTTAAAATATGTTACCAAGCTTACCAACCTGGCAAGTCATACACGTTTAAAACACCGGGGTGAAATTAAAAAAGTGTGATAAGTGTGGACAAGTTTTTAGTAAGAGTGACAGCTTACAGCGACATGTTTCCTCACATAGTCGGGAGGTGAAGTCATTCGAGAGTGATAAGTACAGAAACATATTTTCACGGTGGGATAGCCTATAACGACATAAGATAAAGAACTGTGCTGCAACAGGAGCAACATCACTGGAAATGTTGCCGGTGTTTCAAAGTCAAGAAAGCAGGAATATAATGAAAATCTCGATGTTGATGAATATTATGACCCATGTCATTTTTCAGAGGCTTTGAATGAAACAGTCAAAATCATCAAGATCTTTCTCTCAAAAGACTCGCTATTTTTAGTCTTTATTAACGAAATTAAAAGTAAGTTGGAAGCAACGCTTGCCCAACAACTTAATGTAATGAGTAATCTAAAATGGAATACATCTGCCTGTGTAGATTACTCTCGTGTTGGAGGGGAGGAAGATGATACAATCAATCCTTACTTTCGCAGAAAGTGTATCATCACTATGAGTCATGATGCATTTATAATCGCAGATTGAGGGTGCATGCACTTCTATGATTGAAGCAACTTCTTCTTTCCACCACAAGGGAAGAGGTTGGTCTGAGGAGCATGTGAAATACTTAGAAATTAAACTATCTAAATATATTCCTTTGGCTGCTTCCAGCTATATTCCATTACCAGAAGAGTTGAGAAATAAAGATGCTCTAATTGATATAAGAAATTTTCACAATAAACGTTTTCTTTGGTCTGGACTATCATTGATATACCCAGATGAAGATCACGCTAATCGAGTGAATAAGTATATATCAATTGAAGATAAACTAAATATGCATGATATTGAATATCCTGTGCAAATACCGCAAATAGCTAAGTTTGAAAAAGAAAATAATATATCTATTAATGTGTATGGCTACCAAGGGGTAATATTTCCTCTAAGGTTAATTAAAGTTATCCGTGCAAATCACGTGGATTTGTTTATTATTATTAGCACCGCGTCTTACTAGCCATTCGGGTTGTACGCACTTACGCTAATGTGTATTGGTAGGGTGATTGTGAGATAAAATGGAGGACCTAGAGTTTAACGTGGAATCCGAACAACGGTGGAGGCCTGGCATTCAACACATTCACAAGTTTTGATTAATACACGTCTTGTCAGAGGTGAAGGAAGGGTTTGTTAATCAGATAAATCTGTGCCGGGAACAAGGATCGAACCTCGGACCCCCAGCACAGAAGTCCGACACCTTACCCCAAGACTCCCAGGTCACCCACGTGGATTTGTTGTTTCTTTCAAATATGAATAGGGGATATTATTGTCTTATTAAGAACTTGAGCAGATTTCTACGTTCACTGACCAGAAACTATGGTGATTCATACTATTGCAAATATTGTTTGCATAGATTTTCTAAGGAAAATCTCAGGGATTAGCATAGTAAGAGGTGTGCTAATTTATATGCTCAGAAGATACAGATGCCCGAGGAAGAGGATAAAATATTGAAAGTTTCTACATATTAACATGTGCTAAAATTCACGTATGTTATCTATGCAGATTTTGAGTGCTTTAATATTAAAATATCAGCGTGTGCACCTAACCCCGATTACTCAACAACTACAAAAAGGACTAACCATACGCCATCAGTATTTCCATGTGTAGTAGTCGATTCCGATTGTAAATGTATCTCTATCGTGGGTAAAATGTTGTAGATACCTTTTTCATAAACTTGTTGAACAAGAAATCATGATCATTGAGATAAAAAAAAGTCCTTATGCGCATCACCCCTGAACAAGCAAATGAATTTATTTCGGCTAGCGTATGTAGTATCTGCGAGAAGGAGTTGGGTCAATACCGCGTCCTTGGCCCCTGTCATCTTGGTGGAGCTTATCGGGGTGCATCTCATAGTAAGTGTAATATTGGGTTTCAATATACCAAGATAATGCTCGTCATATTACACAATTTAAAAAATTATGACGCCCATATTATCATGCACAAATTTGGGACGTTTACAGACAGAAGAATATCATGTATTCCAAACAATATGAAGAATTATATCTCATTCAGTCCTGGCAATTTACAATTTATTGACTCGTCCCAGTTTTTAAAGACATCTAATGAAAAAGTGATTGAAAATTTGTTGCATGTTGGGAAAACTCAATATAAAATACTACATGAAAATATTACTTTTGATAAAGTAGATCTTCTTCTACGAAAATATGTGTTCCCTTACGACTACAGGGATTGCAGTAGTAAACTGAAAGATATTCAATTACCACCAAAATCCGTATACTATAATCATATGCGCCGAGAAAATATTTCTCAAAGTGATTAGGCCTATGCTAAAACTGTGTGGGAAAACTTTGAAATAAATACCATGGAAGATTGTCAAAATGTATACGTTTTAAATGATGTTCTACTTTTAAGAGACGTCTTTGAATACTTTCGCTCTTTATGTTTTGAGCACTATAAATTAGACTGTCTAAATTTTTGCACAAGCTCAGGACTAGCATGTGGGGCATTTTTAAAAATGACCAAGATTAAAGTTGGAGATACTAACTTACATTGAAATGCATTTATTCGTTGAAAAAGGTATACGTGGTCGGGTGTCTATAATTTCAAATAGACATTCTGATGCAAACAAACCGGATATGATGGATTTTAACTCTGAAAAGGAGGTGAAGTATATCACATACCGAGATTGTAATAATTTTTACGGGATTCTTTTGTCTGATTGCCTTCCTTAGAGTAATTTTAGTTGATTGAACAAGACAGAAATAGCAGACCTCAATATTATTTCGGTTGCTGATGATAGCCCTGTGGGGTATATATTATAAGTATATCTAGAGTACCCGGAAGAAATTCACGACGAGCACATTGACTATCCACTTGCTTCTGAAAAAGTCATAGTTACTCCTGAGTTGTCACAATTCTCTAAGTATATACAATCAAAGGTGAACTCTCCAACCGCCGGGAAAACAAAAAAGCTAGTGCCCAACCTAAACAATAAACAAAATTATGTGGTACACTACCGTAATTTAAAATTGTATGTTTCCTTGGGTACGAAGCTTCTAAAGATACACATAGTCCTCACTTTCAATCAGAGCGCTTTGTTGAAGCGATATATTGATTTTAATACATCCCGACGAAAAAATGTAGTGAATGGATTTGAAAAGGACTTTTTCAAACTCATGAACAATGCAGTATTAGAGAAGTCAATGAAGGATCAAAGACATCGTGTTAGTGTTCAAAAAACTAAATAATGAAAAAATGCTAAAGAAGCGTATTGCTTCACCAGCATTTATTTCTTATACGATCTTCACGGAAGAGTTAGTTGGTGTTCAACTAGGAAAAATAAGCCTATTTTTGAATAAACCCATCCATGCAGGCTTTGCAATCTTACATATAAGTAAGGTTATTATGTACAACTTTGATTATATTTATGTTAAAAGACAAAATGGACAAATTGCAAAGCTCTTATTCATAGACACAGACTCCCTCTGCTACAAACTAAAAACAAAAACTGTTTATGTGGATATGTTTGTTCATGTAGTCCGATTCAAAAATTTAGACTATCCTGGAACATATTTTTTACACAGTTCGTCCAATAAAAAAGCTCTGGGTAAAGTGAATACTGAGACGAATGGAGATAGTTTTCGAGAGTTTGTGGGACTTCAATCGATTACTCTATTCAAAAGTGTCTCTTGAGGAGAAAAAATTAGGTAGGCTTAAAGGTGTGTCAAAAACAGCTCTCAAAAAGAAAATCAACCACGCCCATTATAAATAGTGTTTAAAGCAAGTGATCTACACTACGCCAATATGTATATGATAAGAAGTGAGAAACCCCAATTGTACAGTATCTCCTTGAAGAAACTTGCACTTTCACCCAGAGAGGACAAACGCTCTATTTTAGATAATGTATTTGATACTTTTTTATATGGTCACTATAAAATAAAACAAATGTTTTCACCAATCGAGACATAAATAAAATTCACCATTCATGTTGTTTCATGTATATTGAAAAGGAAGTTTTTTTATTAGCCTTTGTAATAATGATTTTATTACGTAAAAAGCTCTAGTGCTTGTGAATATCATAGCCTGATTTCATCAAGTGAAATAGCATGACTTTATCAAAATTAAATAGTTTAGTCAAAATTATTTATGGGTGGGAGGTGACGTTACTCGCTTCCTCACAGTGCCTCCTGTGAAACGTTTTAATAAACGGCTAAATGAGTATCACCCAATATATAGTAATATTATGATAAAATATTAGTGATTTATAAAAGTTTAAAAAAATGAATGGCGTAGGCCTAACTCAAAACCTTGTTTGCTCCCTCTCCCTCCAAATATGTTTTCATGATCTGCCATTGATCAACGCTATTCTTATGAGAGAAAGTGACCCACATGCTCTATGAAAAGGATCAATGTGGAGAAAGTGATCCAACTTCGCAGTGAGGACAATCAATGCTAAAACCCCCAAAATAATACTCTCTGATCCGCCACTGATCAATGGTATTCTTATGAGATAAAGTGTCCCACTGGCTCTATGGGAAGGATAAACATGTGGGAAAATGGCTCAAATTCACAATGAGGAGGATCAATACTAAAACTCGAAGGAATTGTTAGCCCCTAAAATAATATTTCCCGATCCGCCACCGACTCACTTTGAGAAGTCTTAATATTATCCGTATGGAAGAAAGTTACCCGCCTCAATAGTAAGGAGAGCCCATGATACAACTTGATAGAATTAATGTCAACCACCCAAAATAATATTTTCCGATCCGCCACCGACTTACTTTTAGAATTCTTAGTATCACTCGCATGGGAAAAAATAACCCATCTCAATAGTAGGGAGGGTGCAAGATAAACTTGAAAGAAATGTTAAATACCCAAAATAATATTTCCTGATCCGCCACTGATCAATGCTATTCTCATGGGAGAAAGTGACACACCTCCCCAGTTAAGATAAACAATGTGGGTGAAAGTTACCCAACTTCGCAATGTTTTGGATCAATGTTATTCTTATGGGAGAAAGTGATTCACCAAATTCAATGTGGTGGATCAATGTTAACCTTATGGGAGAAAGTGATCCAGAACTATCATTTCAAACACTACTTCTATATGTCTTCTTGCTCGTTTAGGCTATCCAAATCTTCACTAGTGGGACAGGTGTGAGAAAGTTAGAATTTAAAGAGAACTACCTGCATTTAATTTGAGGGCAAGTGGGAAACAAATGAGAAGAACCTATATTGCTAAACACGACCGGGATTTGATGCCCAGTCTTTCCGTCAGTAGCAAACCATATATGATGGATTCGAGGCCTTAGTCGGCGTATCCACTGGTATGGATGGCCAGTTAAGTTAATTTATAGGCAGTTCGCTATAGAAAAATATTTGGAAGAAACTAAATTCAATGCTCATTATCTTTGTTTTAAAATTGGTTTTAGTAAAATATTAATTTTTAATGCACACGAGTCAATTTTTGTATAGCTGCAGTAACTAAAACTTCGGGATGGAGTCCACTGTGCCACTTAAACATTGTGTATATTTTATTTCAAAACTATGCAAGTACTATTAATCCTAAAAACAACAATTTCAAAGCCAGTCATTTCCTATCTCCTTTCTGTGTATGTGGTTCTGCAATAAACTTACTTTGTATTCGCCAGCTTTCCTGCGCAATTCAAGTACTTCACGATACCACGAATCCCCCTGAGGCAACTCTGCAAATGCGAATGGTAGTGACACGGATTCGCTTTCTTTCTTCTTCTGGAACTTGCCTTCCACATAATCATACTGCGAGAATGGGCGGAACTTTTTCTTGTACTCTGTTTTAAACTCCTTCCTATAGCGTTTAATCAAAAACAAAACAAAAAAAAACAAAAACAAAACAAAAAACTGCCAGTTACTACGCTAAAACGAATATACACTCAAAGTAATTTTTAAAGCACATGTCCTTTTATTCTTTTAAGTAATAAATAAGTTGAATTAAAAACCGGAATATTGTTTTAATAACTAGAGGTATAATGAATACCTTATAAGGGGAAATATTTAATACATAATGTACAGTACATACATCATGATTCATAAAATGCTATGATCTGGATGATTTCATCCTATAGGGCCTTATATGAATTAAGATACATAAGTATCAAATGGTGGGCAGACAAAAAATATATAAGTAGTTTAAACAGGAGTCTGTCGCACCCTTTTATAGCACGCTTGCGCGTTTGGGGGGGGGGGGATTTGAATTTGGGTGGCCATTTTAAATTTTGGCATATATTATTTTATTTTTGTGACCATTTTAAATTTCGCGGAACATGTCTGGTAATGTCTGAACATTCTTGATCATACCTGATCATGTATGAACATGTTTAAACACATCTGGACAATCATATATTAACAAGTCTGAATATATGTTTAAGCATGTTTGAACATGCCGAGACATATCCTGTTAAGTTGGAAATTCAAGGTGTTTGTCATAAAAGCCCGTGCAGGTTCGTACATGTTCCAACATGTTACGACTGGTCTCAACTTTATTGATTTATTGACATGTGGTTGAATCATTAGCGGGTGAATTATTGACCTACATGACTGAACATGTCTGGAATGTATGAACATGTCTGGTCCTGTATTAACACATTTTAAATTTGATTTGGCCTCCCCTAAACCCTACAGTTTGATGCAGAAATCCAAGATGGCTGTCAAGAAATTGTATAGCGTGATGTTGAAATCCAAGAGGGCTGCAAAAATTCAGGATGGTAACCCATCACCCAGACCCCATAGCGGTAGCTCTCCCATTTTTCCTTGTAAGGTTATATAATTTATTCGCTTTTCCTTACCTTTATCTCCTTGCCAAATCAGTTTTTGTGGTGATATCACTTTTTCAATACAGCTTACTTTATTTCTGACGTAAATACACCAACATTTGGACTTGTTTAAACTGTTTTGAGACCGATGATAGCCAATCATAACTGAACATGACCGATCATACCTAAACATGTCAGGAACTATCGACCTAAAATTCGAGATGGCCGTCAATCCAAAATGGCGTATCCAAAGAACAATATTTTCATAGTACGGCGTCGATGTTTAAACAAGTTGGAAAATCAGGACGGCCACCACACCTACATCATACGGTTGGAAATGAAAATTCAAGATCGTGGATCCCACACCTAGAACCTGTAAAGATAAACCCGTCGGAACAATTGGAGCATGTCGGAACATGTTGGAACATGTTTGAGCATGTACAACCATGCACAGGTTTTTTGGCTGGCATATCAAATTTCCAACTTGTCATAAACTGTCACATGTTCAATACTGTTTCACTATGTGTTTGGACATGTTCATACCTGATCATACATGTGTTCAGATATGTTCAGACGTGTCCAGATATATTAAGGCATGATCATACATGATCAGGCACGTCCAGACATGTTCCGAAAAATTCAAAATGTCCACCGAAATTCAATTGTCCTACCTCACGAACGCCTCAAAAAAGTGCGCCAAACTCCTTTTTGGACTACTTACATAGTTAAATAAGTAGACATATATATCATCAATATATAAATTAGATTAGTTGCTAGACTTTATTGCAGTAGGTTTATGTCAAAGCAATAAAATTAACTTACGATTAATACCTACTTTTGAAACAGTGAGATATTCCACGATGCGATGTTTGAATATATAAGGAGATCTATAAAAAAATAGGAAACGTGCAATAAAAAGCCTTTGGTTTTGAGGCATTAGCATACTCATGCAATACGTAAAATGGTAAAACAATGATCATACTCCTTTAAACTATCATTGTGGGGGTAAAGAACGTCATTTTATCATACTTATCATACACTCTAGAATAGACACATTCTTGAAAAGTGATGTCCAATAAAACATCATCAAACATCTTTTATCTATTAGAAGCAAGTAACCAACCCGTTTTAACGTATGCGCTATGATTTAAATAATCCAGTGTAGGTCACCAATATTACAAAGTACATTTATTAAATGTGTATATGTCACGAGTAGATGATAAGTTTATTTCAGTTGAAAATTTTTACTAACCTTCTGCGAGATTTCTCCCCTTTACTAGACATTTCATCTTGAATTTTTTCTTCACCGTATAGTTCACCTATCTCTATGCCCAGCGGACCATTTTCTAGATCTGGTCTAACCAAGGGTTCCAGCTCAGACCCTCCTAAAATAAAAGATATCCAGGTTTAATCACCAATTTGTCCAGCTTCAGTTCATCAAAATCTATAAAGGCTGCTGTTTAAATGGAATAAACATACATCCTAAGCTTCTAAAATCAATGCTTTCTTGTTACTTATGTTCAGTAAAAGTAAATTAACTTTAATAAAAAAAAACAAGGTTGTGAGTTGGACTGGATATAATTGACAAAATATAAGCATAAGTGGCGTACTTTTGTAAGTGCGGTAGGCTGTTAAACGTTCGCTTTCGAGTTCCTAATGCGATATGGCGAGTATGCGAATGTTCCATTTCAATTTTTATACAATGTTTGACTAGATTTGTGGGAGTTTACACGATTTAAAATATTGGTATGGTTATTTTAAAATAAATAAATATCAAAACATAAAAACTAATTTTTTATTTATAACTAATCTGCCTTTAAATTCAGTATTGGTCTAACATAGTGATTTAATTTATCGAATATTGTTTGAAACTTAATAAATGAATATTGTAAACAGTATAATAAATTTGGTTACAAATACCCTGCATACCAGAAAACTTATGGCGGCTGTATGGCAGTGAATGAATTGATCACGCTGTCATATTTATCTTCGCCTGAAGAATATAATATGCATATATCTGTACATGAAAGCCCAGTTTAAAATTACTTTATGCTTGGCGTAGAGTGTTAATTTTACTGTATGTAAGTTTACCATGAAAGGAAACAAGTTCATTAACTGGTTATACTATGGTACATCTTATAAAATAGGACAGTACTTAATCGGTGAAGGTTAGCCAAGTGAACATATTTATGCAGCCCAAGAGCACTGCACCCAAACTAAGTAGTAGTTGTGCAGGGTCACAGGGAAGACAGCAGGGCACAGGATCGTACCTTTAATTTACTTATTTTTCATTAACACTATATCACTGATGGAAGAGATGTGTTCACAACATCTGTTTTATGGCTCATCATAGCCCGATGGTGGATGATCTATGATCGTTTCTGGACATTGAGCACCTTGAGTTGATGGCATGAATACATTGGTCCTTCTTCTTCGTAAAATTAAACAAAACCATCGTAACTCAACAAATGTACTGATTTTTGGCATTGTAGTAGTTGGCCACAAGTAGAAAGATAGAGAACATAAATACACCTCAAGGAAACGAAAAAGCTCTTGTCAAATAGTTTCCGTTTTTCTAAAGATAGCAAATAAATCACAATTTATAACCCCATTATTCGTGTTTTACTATTTACCCGGAATAGCCCCATATTACATTTAAGGTGGGGACGTAGGGAGCGCGATCTAAGGGCAGTGTTTTTGTATTTTTTTATAACAATACTTTTTTGGCCTAAATAAATAAAATAATGCTCCAGTACAGTGGTTCTCAAACTTCTTAGTCACACGGATCCTATAACCATGGAAGACCTGTGCCGCGGACCCCTTTATGTAGGATAAATGATTTAAAAAATTTATAATCATAAATTTATAGTATACTATAGATGTAAATTAGTCATAATATATTTTAATGTAAAAATAATTACAACACAAGTGAAAAGAAAATATATGTATTATATTTTGTACATCTATAATCACCGATAATTTATGTAATAAATGGAACTGCTTGTGTGACTTTAAAATTTCATTTAAATCTGTACCAATTTCAGTGATGTTCTCTGATACAACACTAAGACGATTTCATTTCACATTTTTCATACCACAAAGAGCATAAAATGCTTGCTCGAACTATTAAGTTGTTGAAAAATGCATCAAATGTCTCTGTGCTTTTTATGAAAGTTCTTTGTTCTGACTGGCGAGAAAACTAAAACAAAAGTAAATGCAAAAATGCTCCTCTCAAAGATGTGGGCTCAAGGGGCGTGGCCAACCCCTAGCTTTTCAACCTCACTTTCTCGACGGGCTTTAATATGAGAAGGCATTTCCTTTGTGTTTAATAGATACCGGTGACTTGCCCCATTATACATTTTTTTATAAGATCTAAAAAATATATAAAGTCATGTCACGGATTCCTTGGATGATCTCGTGGATCATCTGGACGAACCTCGTGGGCCTCACTTCGAATATCTTTGCCCCATTATAAACATAGAGTTTAATATCTTCCCATGGTGAAATCAAGAGTTCTTGAATATCTGTCGAGGGTGTCCTAGAATATAATGGCAACTTTTTATCTTCATTTAAAAAGTTTCTCATCTAATACCACTATGCTCATGACAGATATTCAACAAATTTTGCGGTCCCCATGTGAAGGAAATTAAACTATGTTTCTACTGGAGCAATATTTGATTTATATGGACCAAAAAAAAATTTGCTATAAAAACTGAAATAAAACACCGAACTTAACTTGCGTTCTATACATTCCCACCTTAAGAGTGGTTTGTATGAAACAAACACGTCATAAGTAAACAAGCTATAAAACATACTGAGTAATTTGATTTGGTTGTTAATTAAAACTATCTCATGAAAATGAGGAGAATCAATTCCTATTTATAGGTTCATCAATGGGCCATTTTTTCAAAATGGCTACAATGGCTTGGATATGTTTCAAATTACAAATTGATTCCTACAAAAATGTATATAAATGTATGAAAGTGTTGTGTACTTAATCAAGCGTGTACAATATAATTTATAATGGTGTTTCCTGTCTAATTTCACGTGCAGTGCAGGCCAAAAAATATTGTCACGGACTACGATTTATAAACACTACGTCTACTACCCGTTTAGACTATCCGCATATTTACACTAATGGGATGGGAATAAATAATGTAGAGTTTATAAATAAATGTACACGCATTTAGTGAAAGCACCTCAGGACACCTTCTATTTTTAAAACATCTTAATACACCCAGCCAGGATTCAAGCCTCAACCTTACCTATGGCCTACAAAATAGACAAAACGAGATTGATGCCTTTGATTGTCCATCGGTGCGGATACTAATATAACATAAACAATATTATTATTATTATTATTATTATTATTATTATTATTATTATTATTATTATTATTAGCACCGCGTCTTACTACCCGTTCGGGTTATACGCACTTACGCTAATGTGTAATGGTAGGGTGATTGTGAGATGAAATGGAGGACCGACAGTTTAACGTGGAATCCGAACCACGGTGGAGACCTGGCATTCCTCACATTAACAAGATGTCTTGTCAGAGGTGAAGGAAGGGTTAGGCAATCAGATAACATAAACAATAATTATCCCAACTGGGTCCAAATGGATGCATAAAAATTTATTATAAATTTAATATCAGAATAAAAACAACGAATAATATATTTCCCCGATTGGTACCAGCTAAAAACGAATACATTTTTATGAAGGCCCCTACACTGTTTCGCTCCACGAAAGAGTTTTGGTCTTTCATTTTTTTCTCAAATAAGTTTAACAGTTTTAAACTATTAAGTCACATTGAAACAAAAGCAATTTCAAATCAATAATATATGTATTAATTATTCGAAGCAACCACCAATTATATGTTTTAGCGATTTAGTTTTAAAATTAATTTGAACTAACTTTAATTTCACATGTTTACCCAACTCAATGAGTGGATAGTTATTAATGAATATTAACAGACGCACTGATACAAGGTCAGTGACCAAACTGGTTATCCCATTTTTGCTGACTAAATGATTGACATCGTATAACTGTTGAATACACAAAATACGACATTATTAAACTAAGCACGATTTGCTGCAATGTCATAAAATAGTTAGACTTTGTTCGTAAATAGAGCTTAATGGTTCTATCCAATGTAAAGAGAATAGATAGGTAGCGCTATGTGGAAGAATTTGTGGATGTCATTGCTTACGTCAGCCACGAAAATACGTCACCCAGTACACAGCATGTCATGCGGTCCATATGTTTCGGAAGGTCCTTTCATTTATCTTTATGATTATTTATTTATTTGTGTTTGCCTGGTTGTGGTTTTTTCGTGTATAGTTAGTTACTTTATTATGTTTACCACTCAAGTATCTGTTTTAATATGCTAATATAAAATACAGCAGGGATGTTCTAGTTAATGATTTAATAGTAGTAACTATAATACTAAATATATGTATGAATGCTAACTATATGTAGTTGTATTGTTCTTATCAAGCTGTTTATTATTTTATAATAGTTTTTATTTTATATAATATAATATAATATAATATATAGGATACAAGTCATTGCTGAACAATCAGACTTTTAGGCTTTTGTTAATTTATTTACGTACTTTAGGAACGTAAGGCTACAAGTAATTGTTGAACAACAAGTCTTTTAGGCTTTTTGCTCATTTATCTGCGTATGTTCTTCAATTTTAATTTTGTGTGTTTCTAAACAGACATACAACATGTCTAGCTTTGCTGTTGCACTGTGTAAATAACGAAACTGCTAGGGTAATAATATATCTTTTGACTCCTTGTTTAAGGATCCAGAAATTTTCCGTTCATGGGAGCTCAAATGTAAAAAGAAAAACACAATTAATATAAATTTTGCTAGAATATGTTCCCTTCATTTTGCCGATAGTGACGTTGATATTTGTGGTGCTAAGTTGAAAGCTAACCAAAATTCCAAGAACTTAAAACAAATTGAATGTTGTCAGTGTTAATACAATAGTTCCAACACGTAAGTAATTTTGAACATATTTTAGTAGTTTTTTTAAGTGCAATTTATTCAGTTTTCCTCATTTATTGGTGTGGATTTTATTAAGCGTTTAATGTTCCCAAACGTGATATTATAATTTCTAACAATAATTATTTAGAAAGGATTTGATATATCTTCCATAAAGCTTTGTGATTGTTAATCCATGGTCTCTTGTGTCATTTTCAGTGATTCACTGAAAATTAATAAAAAATTAACGTCCAAACATTCATTTCATTAGACAGAATTATTATTTCACGCTTTCATTAAAAGTTAAAAGGAGTTATACTTTTATTCATTGTTAATTATTATCATCATTGAAAAATGAAAACAAAATGAACCGCGTGAGCACGTAAAAGAATTAATGAATTCGTTTTTATTTAAATGTAAATATTTATTTAGATATTTAAAGACAATGTATTGTTATAAGATTTCTTAAAAATGGTATTTAAGTAGCAAGACGAACAAACCGACCCATTATTGGACTGTTACAGACAATTTGAATGTCAATGGAATATAAGTAGTGATTTGTATAAAATAAAACAGCACGTGGCGCCAATTTAGTAAATTAAACAGGAGTTGATTATTCTCAACATGATCATTATGATAAATGACACATGTGAAGAAATTCCTTTAATTTTTATTTTCATTAAAAATGAATCACTTGAAATTATTCATTGAAAGAGACACGTGAGAACATGGCTTTAAGCGCTGGCTAGTGTACTGAGTGACGTCACACGTTCAGTCAATCAGATGTTTTTCTCCAACTGGCGCTACCTTCTATTCTCTTTACATTGGTTCTATCTATCTAATTTTAGTCTGTGACCTACAAAGTTGGTCTCCAGATTTAAGGTTTCATTTTTCAATAGACTCAATTGTCGGTAACAGGGCGGTCTGGGTTTGAATCCTGGTCGGGTGTAATGCGGATGTTTTTGTGTGTTTTTTCTAGATTGTTTCCAACTCTCCATCCATCCATACAAGCAGGTATATTTCCTATAAAACTATACCTTCCTTATCCCTACCACAGTAGGTTAAATATTCAGATAGGCCAGCGGTTAGTAGGATGCAGTGTTCATACACTTCAGTTCGTGTCACGGTTTTGTTAAAATGCGCTGCACAAGACACTAATCAGGAAACTCCACACAGAACATTCTACCTACACGACTTTATACACAAGAAATTAAGCACATGACAATTCTAGACATTTATATAAATTGGATTAAATAACCATTACCAGCATCAGTGAGCGAATGGTCTAAGGCAGTGGTTCCCAACCTGGGGGCGATCGCCCCCAAGTGGGCGATTTGGATTATCAGGGGGGCAATAAATAAGTGGGAGGCAATTTGGGGGCAATGAGTATTCAAAGGAGGAAAAATTAAAATAGTACTGTACAGTAGAAGTTGCCGGGTAGCACGAGTCACTGGCTATTCTCAGCCGGCGAGTTCACAGCACTCACCCCTCTCCACAGTGCCCATCTGTTGTTGCTCAGCGCGGCCGACTGGTGACTCAACCCCTCCCCCTCCTGCCATCACAACACACTTGCCATTGACCTACATTCGTCTTCAGTCTTCACTAGCCTTTGTGTGCCTCACCATCAGTTTTTGTGCTTGTCTATTTTGTTTTTGTGTGTTTTGAAGTATAGAAGTTCATGCACAATGGATTCAAAAAAAAAGAAGTGTCGTCAATACTCATCTGAGTATTTAAAATTCGGTTTTATCGCATCAACGCAAAATGTGCAGTTTCCACATTGTCTTCTGTACGATAAAACATTTACTAGTAATGAATCAATGAAGACTTTGCAAATGAAAGATCATTTATCAAGAGTACACAGTGATAAAATGAGTAAAGAACTTAATTATTTTCAAAACCTCAAAGCTAAAGCTGATAAACGGTCTAATGTGAGTGATATATTTAAAAAATGAGCAACCGATTTTGACAAAGGTCTTCTTGATTCTTACGAGGTGTCTTTATTGATCGCTAAATGTGGTAAACCTCACACAATTGGCAAAACTCTTGTTTTACCGGCTACCAAAAAAATTATGGATATCATGCTAGGAGAGGGCCCTAGTAATAAGATAAGTCTATCAGTTCCTTTGAGCAACAATACTGTTTCCAGGCGAATTGACAATTGACAATTGACGGACATTGAATCCAAACTCATCAATTTGTTGAAAAAAAGTAAATTTGCATTGCAGATTGATGAATCAACTGTGATTGATAACAAAGCAATTTTATTAGCTTATGTGAGGTTTATCAATGAACAAAAGGAAATTACCAAGGTTATGTTGTTTGCTAGAACTTTGATCACTGATACGAAGGGATCGTCGATTTTTAAAGTGGTGCAAGATTATTTTGAGAAAAAAGAGATTCCCCTAACAAACGTGAGCGCTTGCTCAACAGACGGAGCTCCTGCCATGTCAGGTCGTCATGCTGGGTTTCTATCCCACCTTAAGAAAGAAGTGCCAGAGGTCATCACTATTCACTGTGTCATTCATCGTTAACACTTAGCTGCGAAAAAATTGAGTGGTGTCGTGCATGAAACCCTACAACTGGTTATTACTGGTGTCAACAAGATCAAAGCTAATTCCCTCAATGACCATCTGTTCCGACAACTTTGCCATGAAAATGATGAGGAATTCGAACGCTTGCTTCTACATACGGCCGTGAGGTAGCTTTCCAAAGGAAACGGTTTGTGCCATTTCTTCGAATTATTTGACACGGTTACTGAGTTTTTCGACACGTCTGACCCTGTTTTAAGTGAGAATTTGAAGCAACACAAGTTGGAACTTGCATACCTTACAGATATTTTTGAAAAAATGAACAAAGTCAATATAAGGCTTCAAGGAAACATGATGAACCTTATCAAGGCCAAAGGAATTATTTCATCATTCATCGCCAAGTATGATATTCACAAGGTAAATATTGGCCGTAAAGAGCTGATTCATTTTCCTACCCTTAAAAAGTGTTCAGTGTCAGATAACGAGACTCCTGAACTCCCAGAAGAAAAAATCCTAATTTTTACTGATCACCTTGACCAGTTAAAAACTGACATGAAATCAAGATTTGAAGATTTGCCCAAGTTACAAATTCCGGATTGGATTCTAGATCCATTCTCATTTGAAGCTCTGGATAGGCTTGATAACTCTTTGCAGACAGAGTTTCTAGATCTGAAGTATGACTGTGAGGTGAAAATCATTTTCAAGCAGAGCAGTTACGAGTTAGTATGGGTGAAGCTTATCGACACTTATCCACAACTGTGGGGAAAAACTGAACCACTTATCTCGTTCCCATCAGCATATTTAGTTGAAAAAGGATTTAGTTCTGTTGTCCAGTTCCTCACAAAACAGAGAAATAAGTTGGACATTTGCCTCAAAGGAGACTTGCGCCTGAACTTGACGAACATAAAGCCGGATATTCCAGCTTTAACTGAAATCTACCAAGCACAAGGCAGCCATTGAAAAGGTAAAATAAAACAATAACAAAGTTTTCAAATTTTCATTAATTTTTTCAAATTTTAACTGTCAACTTTCTTAATTCTTCCAGATTCCAATTTAAAAATGAAAACATGTACTCCTGTTTTTTAAATGACCGTCAATGATCTTAGTTAATTATTTAATTTCTTTATTCTTAAAAAAAATCTGTAAAAAATGTACATTTTAATTTTTTTTTTCTATTTTATTTAAGAGTGACCGGATAAAACTGCTTTGGTTGTTTTTATATACGGTAATAAAATTGTTTAAAATAATAAAACTGCTTTATTATTTACACTTTACTTTAAATTAAAACTAGGCATACAATGAAAATGAAAAGGGGGCGATAGGTGTTAGTCAATCTCCAGAAAGGGGAGATGGGCCACAAAAGGTTGGGAACCACTGGTCTAAGGCATCACTCTCGTGTTAGACGGGCCTGCTGATGATGTAGATATGAGGCTTCAAATTCCGCTCGGGTCTATTGAGGGTGGGTTTTCCTAAATTATTTCCTACTCTCCTTCCCCACAAATGCGGGTAGATTACCTCCAATTAGCTTCCTCACTCATCCTTACCCCTTTAGAATAATTATCATATATGCGTATAGCCTGAACAAGTAGTAAGACGTGGTGATAAAACAAATGTCACTTGGAGCACACTTGAACCATATTAATAAAATCAACAATTAACTTTTTTAATTTTTTATTTAGCACTGCATCTTACTACCCGTTCGGTGTATACGCTTAAGTACTAATTACGCTAATGGGTTAGGGATTGGTAAGGTTGAATTTAGAGGAAGTGAACCCGCATTTGCGTGGAGGGAGAGTGGAAAACCATTTAGGAAAAATCACCCACAGTTAACCTGACAGAGATTCGAATTTCTTTCTCTCTGACAAGACGTGTATTAATCACTACTTGTGAATGTGAGGAATGCCAGGCCTCCACCGTGGTTCGGATTCCACGTTAAACTGTAGGTCCTCCATCTCATCTCACAATCACCCTACCATTACACATTAGCGTAAGTGCGTATAACCTGAACGGGTAGTAAGACGCGGTGCTAATAATAATCTATCTCTCCATCCTCGGCTGTCTTGCTCAACATGAAACTAGTGCGTTAGCCAACTACGCCACTGAGGCGGGTAACAATATACTAATCTATAAGTAGCTAGAATGTGTAATGAGACCAACTTGACCTTTGACCCCGTGGCTACATAAATGCGCAACAGACGTTCATCCGCTGACGGGTCAAAACACTTTTCACTGGTGTGTACCAAAGCCCATTGACTCTTTATTCGTATTCAACCCTGCCAATTTTTGATCGTATTCAATCCAGCCCATTTTGTCTCATTCCATAGAATAATTTCGTTTTTTTTATTGGAGTGTGCACCATTGTTTCGAATCCTTGGGAGGAGGTTGGTGGGTTTTTTTTCTCATTTGAAATTTTATAGGTAGTGTGCCCCATTTTCCATACTTATATACAAAAACTATTTTACACTGAAGATGCTTCAGTGTCCGTATGGTCTGAGGCGTTACTTTCACAATAGAATACACTTCCGATGACAGCGATCAGGGTTCGATTAGCACACGGGTATACTGAGGATAGTTTTCCTAAATGTATTTCTCACCTACCACCACGTAAATGCATGTGCACTTCCTCTAAATTCAATCTTACTTATACCTAGCTCATTAACGTAATAATTACATAATAATATGCTTATAGTCTGAACAGTTAGTAAGACGCAGTGCATAAAAAAATTATCACTGTGGTAAAAGATTTAGATTTTTCAAGCCGGGTGAGATCCACCACAAATACTCTTAAAACAAAATTAATTACTGGAAAATGGGGGAAGGTACCCTCCCCTCTAAAAATTTCTTAAACTAAAAGAATAAAATATTTCCCGAATGGAAAAAAAAATGAAATATTTATATACACGTAGAGTGTCAACCTTAAACAACCATAAGAGTCTGAACATTTATGCTCCTTGTCAAACTGTGATGCTCTTGTTTGCAATATACTTTTGTAACAAAGTAAATAATCTATTTTTACAAATCTTATGATTGCTCATAGGCAAATATTACGTTCTATGGAGTGAGTTCGTTTGTAAACTCAGTTTATGAGCTGATTAATATTTCGTTTCAAACATTCTTCATATTGGTAACTTTAACATATTGTTGATCATCTCATTAAAAATTATTCCATATACAACCGTAAAATTTCACAAACTTTCCAATAGCATGAATTAAAATCAATCACCTTTAACACAAATAAGGTATTTACAAGCTTGTTAGGCTAAATGATTATGTATTTAATATTTCTTATATCACATTATATTTTCTTTTAACTATTTCCATTTATAATGTTTAATTTTTAAATTCATAATTTTATACAAAAATTTGAAATAAAATTGGTTTTACTCAGGCTTGAATATGGTGAAAAATCACCGAAACATGTCGTCGTCATAGAAGAAAAACTAAAACATATATAAAATAAGGAGAAGGGAATAAAAATAACAAACAACAAGATTTAACCTTAATATCAATTAATATTACTCCTTACCAAATAAACCTGGACATTATTAGAAATATATATTATGTTTCTAAGATAGAACTACCTCATTTAATACATGCTACATTAGGTCCATCGAAGGAACTACCACCTTTGTAAGGCAGTCAGGAATAAGGTTTAATTATAAGGTTACCTATATCAGGGTGCTATAATAAAGACTGTTAAAGTACCGTGACATTTCAGTTCTAAGTGTATACAAATCTATTTAATTTTGTTCAAAAGTCTACGAGTATTCTCCTTATAGTAAATGTTATCTGTAAATAAATATTTCCACATACCTTCATCTCCACGGTCAATGTCCAAAACTGGTTTCTTGTGGACAGGTACAAGAGTCCCAGAAGGTCGAAGAGCTCCCATGGAAAGGGATTTTCGGGGAACCACTAGCCCCTCCATCTTGCACATCTTCGCTCCTAGGAGGTCGGCCCTGATCCCCTTTCGGCCACGCAAATTGAAGTCTATATTCAGTGTTGATTCGTGTTATGGCATTACTAATAGGTCCCGCGGGGGGAGCAGTCGTAGGATAACTCGTCATCACCTACATAAGATGAGTCCCAGATTGCTGTAGTGTGATACAGACCAGACTACTTATAAAGTAAGATGCATTAACAAAAATGTATGCTAAGCAACACTAGAGGTCAGTATAAAACAGAATCAGTATATTCTAGTTAAAATTGTGTTTTTAAAATGAATTTTTTATTTGACGTAGGGTTATGCGTGTATTTTAAAATAAAACCATTATTTTCACAACTTTAACATTTTAACAATTTCTATATGAGTACATAACAGAAGAGGCTACTTCAAATTTTAACTATTTAAAAATGTAAGAATTACCCATATACCTTAAAGGAAAACTTGCTTCAATAATGAGCAGACTTTCAATTGTTTTTTTCCTATGTGTGTAAGCAGTATTCGTCACTTAAAATTATTCTTAAAGTGAAAAGTAGGGAAACATTCTTACACATTCACAGAACAGAGCTCCTTTTGAAGTGATACTACAATACATTTATTATTTCTTTGAAATATGTAGAAAATACGATGAATGTCAACATAGAAGTTGTAAATCATTGTAATTATAGGAATATCCGTATGGAATTGACCACAAGTCAATTTATTTAAATTAGTTTAAAAATTACACTTAGACATGGGAATCGAATCTGGGACCTATGGCTTAGCACGTCAATGCTCTGCCACTGAGCTAGCCAGAATTCATCCCGTGTTTGGAGTAATGCCTCACTCATAGTTTAATGTCGAATCTGTGATAGACGTGTGGAAATCGTCTGCAGCATATGAGCAAACACGTCCAGAGTTCGATTCTCATGTCCAGGTGTAATTTTAAACTAACTTAAATTAATTTAATTGTGATCTCTTCCACACTAGCATTAACATTCTCATGGTGACAATGATTTGCAGCCTATTTGTTGATATCCATTGAAGATTTGCATTAATTGCAATCTTATGTTGTATATTTGGTAGTAGAACAGCCCTCCCGAGTCATAGATGGCCGTGGTATCTGAGAGATCGCCATATATTTGATCGCTAACCGGCCCCGTGCTATAGGGATCAGTGCACCTTACTATGAACCTAGGTGTCACGTATTCGATTCCCGGCTAGTACCATGGGTAATATTCCCGAAAAGTGAATTATCCCAAAGGATACCTGGGTTTGGTTAGCTAGACTTAAATTAGGTTTAAACCCTTCCACTGATTCCACACTCTCATATACTCATTATCACCATAACTTTAATCCATCGGGACATAGAACATGGAAAGAGCCTCCACGGAAATGATGTACGATTAGTACATTCGGGCGTTCCCTGTGCAATAGTTCATTAGTACTGGCTAATCTTTCCATTACTGGGCGATATATATAGATTATATTATATATATATATATATCTATATAGATGTATATATATTATATTATATATTTTATACATACATACTATATAATATATATTTGATCGCTCATTTGTAACTGACGATATCCACACGTCCAGCACAAACTCAGCCTTAAACTACCCCTAAGCATGGAACGGAATGAATAAACCTTATGTTTTCTTATTTTGTTCAATAATGCATAATCGATCTCACTTAGAGAGACACGTAGCATCCTAAGGTTTAATTTTATAAATTTATTTGAGATATCTGACGTGCATTTTCTGAACCGAGTGATAAAATCAGCACACTACTTTGATACTATCTTAAAATTCCCAGTCCATTAACTCATCAGTTTAGAAGAAGAAACAAATGTTTCACTAAAAATAAAAGTTCCACGGTGTCAGGAATCGAACCTAGTGTACTAAATCAGTATAAAAACATGCTATCGATTGAGCTAAGCTGTCGCACTATCTATACGTTAAATAAATCTGTAAATCTTACTCTTGTAGGATTATTGGTTTAGAAAGCATTTATATTATTAATAATAATAATAATAATAATAATAATAATAATAATAATAATAATAAGGTAACTAACAATTATTTGAGGAGTATGAGATTCTAACATATAATTAGTAATGCAGCCTACAAAATACATCATTTATTAGTTCTTGAAATTAACTTGAAACGAGTAATAAGTGTTGTCTTACTGCAAAACATAAATGTTTAGAAAATGATTGTATGTTAACTGCATTAGAAACCGTTAATATTTTGCTAGTGCATTACTCGATGAAGTGAATAATGTGATCCAACACCCCTTTTAGACAAGCTCCATTCAACTACTCTATTGTCTGTTCACGGTAGGAATTGACTTCTGAAAGGCCTTTTTCCCTACCATAAATCTATTATATAGTAGGATATTGGTAGGAAAAAAGACCTTTCAGAGAGTAATTCCTACCGTGAATGGACTTTACGCTATACTCGGATCTTCACGGCCAGCTAGCACACAAAGAACGAACTATTTATTAATATGTTTGAGTGCCAAGAAAACTTCACTGTTTCTTAGATAGCCTTCATATAGTCAATCCTAAATCAATAAGACAAGGAAAGAGTGTTTAAAGCAATTTTTGAGGGTAGATTTTTTTTTTTAGCACCGCGTCTTACTACCCGTTCTGGTAATCTACTAAGTACTAATTACTCTAATGGGTTAGGAATTGGAAAGGTTGAAGTTAGAGGAAGTTAAACAGCATTTGCGTGGAAGTAGAGTGTAAAACCATTTAGGAAAAACTACTTGAGTTCACCCGAGCGAGATTAGAAACTCGATCTCCACATCCTTGTCAGTCGAGCTAAACAGTAAAATAGCGCGTTAGCTAACTACACCACTGGGGTGGATCTGAGAGTTGTTGATAATATCAGTGTGGTAAAACCATTATTGATTGAACTTAAAAAGAAAGCCCCAAGTTAATAATAGATCATAGATCAGTGTGATATCTGCTCGAAGCACTCACAAAATAAAATATTTAATATCTTCTATTAAACAAAATTACAAAGTAAAATAAATACTCTAGAAAATACGGTGATTAATGTATATTATACTGCTTTGGTATTCATGCGGACAAAAGCATTTCTTATATGGTCCATTTTCAGTGATGGGTGAAACAGGGTTCTAGTCCTGGCCGGGAATATTGAGACACGTTTTCCTAAATTGCTTCCCAACTTCCATCTAAGCAAATGTGGTTACATCACCTTTATTTGTATCTTTTAATCACTATCCCCCAGCAATTAGTAGTAAATATGGATGAAATAGGTAATATTATGTTACTTATAAATATTCTCCTATAGTTCACTCTGGATTTTACTATCCCCTTCACGGAAGAACGGAATTTCACATTCCGGCTGATCCACAAAATCCATTATAGCTAGGCCTGTCAGTATTTCCAGGGACTCACAGCAAAACACCTGATTAAACTAATGTTAAAACCAGCCTGGATATAAAAACTACGTAAGCCTAGTTGAAAAAAAAATACACTGCAATCGCTTATGTGATTATAAATATCCTAGATAAAATATACACATCATCCATCCGAAACTTTAACAGGGACTCGAACCCCAATACCTAAGTCTATCATACTACAATTTCCCTGGTTGACATCCTACAGAATAGAATTAAATACGGAATCAGTTGTTGACAAATTTCCGGCTGGTCCTTCACCAAGACTCACAACACAAAACATTATTAAGTCACGCTAAAACTTGCTTGGATAATATTCTAAAAAAAAACAAAAAAAAAACATTCAAATCGGTTAAGTGGTTCCATAGATTTATACAAATATCTAGCTGACGCTTCACCGGGCTCACACCAAACCGTGTGATTATAATTATTACTCTAAAAAATGCATGGGTAAATACTCTACAGAATAATTAAAACTACACCACAGTAATTGTGTGGTATCATAGATATAGACAAATATCCGGATGGTACTTCACCGGGATTCACACCAAAACACCCGGTTATAATTACTATACTAAAAATGCCTGGATAAATATAATAAAACTACCCCACAGTAATTGTGTTGTTCCATAAATATAAATAAACATTCGGCTGGCCCTTCACCGGGACTCACACCGAAACACCTGATTATACACAATGCTAAAACCTTCCGGGATATTGGTCCAGTACAAAAGTAAAAACTGCACCGCAGTTGGTTAAATGGTTCCAGAGATAAATAAATCTGACCGTATCTTTAAAAGAAAATCAAACCCTGACTGTATGTCTGCGAGATCCTCTCTTAGCAGACATCCTGATGAATAGAAATAAATTCAGCGCAATAGGTTGTGAAATTCCAGGTATTCTTAGCTATAGACAAATATTCTTAAATATAGTACAGAACTACAATATTTTTTTACTTAAATATATTTATATTCCAAAGCTTAAAAAATCAGAGATGTCATGTAAAGTGGTTTTAAGCTCGTAAAACAAAACAATATTTATCCTTGCTTTTCAATTATTATTTAAACTTCCTCACTCTGATATTGTATTATTACTTACCTACGACATGGCCAGTTTTATTCTTTGGACTTCCAGAATTGATTTAGTAAAAAATAGATTTGACAAAAATAATCACAGTTAACATAATAAATTAAATTTATTATAATATGATAATAATCAACGCAAATCTTAATAAACCACACCTTTTCTCAATCAAAGTATTAATTATTAAAGCGTTTTACTAATAGTTATATTATAGCCGCTATGGTAACATTAAATAAAGTATAGAATTTAACTATGCTCCCACAAAGTTAGTTATACACAGTCATAATTACTTTGAAGAAACAAATAAATTCACTTTTATAACTAAAATATGTGCAGTGGATAAGATTTTATAAATATATTTTTTTTGTACACCCGGAAATAGTGTAAAATATTTTAAACTAGGAGGGGAACTCTTAAATTACAGAAGATTTTTTTTTAAAACTCAGCTTCTTACAAATAAAGTAAAAACATTTTAGAGTAATCTGTTATTTACGTTATATGTGTGTAATATAATAATTAGTCATTAATAAATTTATAATTTGCTATAAACAGTAATGAAGATTCTGGAAAAGGGGAGACTTGTTTTTTTTTAGCATGTAAAACCAAACAATGTGGGTAAAAGTGCCAAAATAACGTTTGACGTGGTTCAATTTTTTATAGCTATAAAAAAATACCAGCCCGTATTTTAATTAGAGCAAATATAATTATTTAACTTAGTATGTAAATATTAATTATTGATTTTATCATTATCAGAACAATAAATTAAAATTAATTTATTAAATAAAATCATTCGGTCATCGCTATAATACGTAACCCCTCCCCAACACTCCTTCCTAACAGGCAAAAAAAAATGTAAGGACTTAAGGCTTTCCCTAAATACGGCCTTGGGCGTAGCCTAGGCAAACTATTCAGCAGTCATGTGAGGATGTATAGCATACCATGCGGGCTGAGTCAATAAGTTGCTACCTTACAATATCGACGGAGGGTACATAATAAGACAATAGCATATAATACATTTCTCTTCGATTTCCGTTGAGCGAACTGGTCCATGATACCAGACAAATCCATTTTCTCCAAAAAGTGACCTTAAATTGAGACGATTGACAGAATTATTTTACCTAACAGAAAAAAATATTTATAGTCCTATATATTTTTTCTCCTACCAGATTCTGCCCCTAAAATCTGCCACCGCACATAACTACTAGGCCTATGCATAAATCCACCCCTTATAATACTGTACTATATACTCTATTATAACAAGAGACACTCTATTACTAGCTATTTATGGACAACAACACACCAATTAACAACACTGTCAAATGCGTCAGGCATTTGAAGTATTCAAGTTTTACACACTGCTCTCTGTTAATATAAATAATAAGAATTTTATTCGTTTTCTATTTCTAAAACATACCAAAAAAATGAACATTAAATAGATCTACGTTTGTTTTTTGTTTCAAATTTATTTTTATAGTAACAACACCAGCATCAGTGTACACGCGAACTAAATGTCAAGCTCAGGAGCTTGAAGCTCGGTCGGGTGTTTTGAGGGATGTATACTTAAATTACTCCCTACCCTCGCTCTACTCAATGTTGGGTACACTTACTCTAAATCATACCTTTACTATATATACCCCATTAGTGTAGTTAAATGCAGTAGTCCGTAAATGTAATAAAATGAAGTTTTAAGAGCATACTTTAGGCACGCTTCTACCATGAATGTGATAATGTATTGGGATGACAGAGATTGGCTAGGAGTAAATAAACTTTTCAATCAACATTAAAAATATTTCAAGTATCTTAATTATTATGTCCAAAAAACATTGAAAATGCTATTTTTAAGTAGGTCTTTTTTCAAAACAATGGTATTTTCATCTTGCTTCGAGTGAGGATGCCGAATAATGTTATCTCTTTACAATGCACCGCAAATGTGGGTTCATTTACTATTAAAATTATCTTCCTCATCCACAACCCATGAGTGTAGTTAAATTTAGAGAGCTTGGACGAGAAATAATATGTGGTGTAAAAATATGATTGGCTTTCACTCATCCTTACTATTTTACTTTAAATATTAATAAATTGAATTTTTTTTTCTCTGATCGAGGGATGGCAAATCCAGGCACATCTACCTCACCACTATATATGTAGTTTTACATGCATTATATGGTAGATACAAAATAATTTATTATGTAGGCCTATAATAGGTATAAAATAGTTCTATAAACTAATTCTGATCATGACATTCAAATTATGATGTATCAGGGAGTTTGTGTATCTACGACTCGTTACTAAAGTATTAAAGTATTCAATTGTATATGTATTACTATTTTTATATTATTTTAAAAATTATGTATAGAAATAATGATATTATAGTGTGTTTATACATAAAACATGCTATGTTGTATTGATTGAACTATTACAAGAAGATATTTTAATAGAAAATGTTAAATAACTTCGAGACTTGTTGTTTAAAATTATTGTAAAATTCCAAATTAATTTTTGTAAAAATTGGTTTTAATCTTGTATGAATAGTTAATCAAATTGGACTTTAGTTTGAAAGTAAAAGATACTAAATCACTTTTAAAATAAATACATTTATAATATTAATGTTTAATATTTTTATTTTAAATTTTATTTTGGTCGAGCTATTACGAATTATGCATCAACAATTCCCCATCTGGACTGAACTAAAATTTTATTAATAAAATATTTTCACTCTTCAAGTTATTATCACATTCTCCTTTGTTTAGGAAAGTAAGAAATCAAAATTCAACCATGAATAGTTTTGAAAATATTTAAAAGATTTGTTCATACCTGAAATAACTGTATTTATTTTTAAGACAACGATATTAACACTTGTTATCAATAACTGTATTAGCAAGTATCTATTTACGTATATGTTGAAATAATTAAGCTGTTCAGCAATGAATCAACTATCCATATTAAAAACTATGCCATCCAACTGTCCAGCCTTATTACACGTAATTTTGTGTCACTCATTGCTATACTACGCACTAGAAAAATCAAGGCAATTGGGATTGGCGCCAGAATATTGTTATGTTTGATATTCCACGGAGGCGTGCGTGCTCGGCAAGATATTGCATTAATTTCCAAGCGCTCTGATGAGTGGTTAAAAGCAATCAACGCTCAAATTATTGATCTATCAGATTCACACCAAGAGTCCATTATTTTATAATACATATTCTGTATCTATAGGCTACGGCAAACATATATGACCCGCCGGCGTCATGGCCTATGGGAATTAAGGGACTCCCCCCCCCCAATAAATTGCCAAATGGGTAACCGAGGGATATGCTACATTTACTTGGAATAAAACACGATCCCGTCTACGATATTTTTTACAAATTAATTAAAACTTTGAGAATCGTTTTTACAAATCAATTAAAACACTTAGAGTTTCTTATTACTGCATTGAATACAGTAAGCCTACCGGTATTGAATTCTACAAAAATATTCTCGCACGAGAGTACAGCCAAGCTCTAAGTCAGGAGGTCAACCAGCTTGAACTAAACAAACCCTACTGGTCACCCTTGCAAATGGACTTGTTACATCAGTTGAAACGGTAATTTCTGGACTAAACGGATGAAGAACTATAGAAAGTCGTCGTCTATCTACACAGATTGTGAGGAAAAGATAGAAGAATTTGGTCTGGAAACTTTAAAACTTCCAAGAGCTAGGTGACCCCCAAAATGAATTGACGGACCAGCAGATCCACATGAATTCAGTTCGTGCGAAGAGTTCTACAGGAAGGGTGATTTTATTCTTAATTGCAATACAGCTGACATAAATTCTGGTGATCGCATCATCCTTAAGGTGACGCCAGTGCATGACCCTATTGTATATTTGCGAGATTAAATTACAAGAGGAATAAACAAGGTGATATATAAAATGAATCAAAATAAAATCAATATATTGGAAAATAATCATTTTAAGTCTTGGGACAAGCTAGAAGTGAGATCAACACATTTTTGGGAGGAAGCTTGCTTTTAATGGAAGAGTATATATTCTAGTTGTTGATATTAAACTTTTTTACACACACTGGTGGGGACGTGAACAAAGGGGTTAAACTAGTAGCAGTCTGTTTTTCTGGTTACAGCGATGTCTGATCTCGAATCACAGTTGGGTATATACATACAATATAATTAGAGAGAACTCTATGCATACCCAACTCTCTCTCTCTCTCTCTCTCTCTCTCTATATATATATATATATATATATATATATATATATATATATATATATATATATAGGGTTCTTTATAAATTGTTTCTCTCTCTCCCTCCTTCCAGGCAAATGCGTGTAAACTTCATTAAAATTCCTACCCTCTTTATCCCTACTCAGATAATGTAAGGCTTCGAATAGCACGGATAGGTAGTTAGACTGTAAGGACAAAAGAAAAGTTTTTGTAAAAACTCTAACTTGTGAAAAAAAGGTAGGAATATAAATGTAATATAATTAGGTCTTATAAATAAGTAATGGGGGATACTATGGGTACAATAAGTTCTTTAAAGGAATATTTATAATTATCATTAATAAAATTACTAAGCTACTAGAGTAATGAGGTTTTGACTCCCTCCCACAAAGGTGATATTACCATCTTGGCTAGAATGAGTCTGTGAAATATCTTAAGAGGGGATTTGAGAATGTAATATTTAGGAACATTACACCTTCTTCAGTGGCCCCATTGAGTGATTTTTCTTAAATAGTTTTCCACTCTCAATCCACGCAAATGTAGGCACACTTCTTCTGAGTTTAACTTTATGATCCATAAAAGTAGTGCAATTAGTATGTAGGCGTGTATCCCGAAAGGGTAGTAAGACGCGGTGCTAAAAATAAGTAACGTGACAGCATCTCTGGGACCTCTGAGAAGTTTATCACTGGTTTTCACTTGAGTCCAAAAGGTAGAAAACACTTATAAATTAAGTAAAGTTTCTGAAAGAAACTTTTTGGAAAATTATAAAAGTGTCAAATTACGTTTCAGATGGACAAGGTGCGTTTTTACCTTACTTTTACCTGGTAGACTATACATTTTGATATTACTAAAACACTTTTAGAGCTGTAAACTTTGAATCTAAAATTTAATCCATAGTGACAGAAAATTTAATAATATGTAATTGGTTAGAGAATAAAATTCTTTTTTAATATAAGTAAATCAACTTTTTCCAGATTGAACATTAAAAAAAGGTTACGTCCCAGACGTGTATGTTAAACTCGATATAAAGAAATCAAAAGTGCATGGTTAAATGCATGCTTAAAATAATTTGTGGTCTAATGAATTTTGGTTTTAATGGTTGAATGATTTTACTCCTTATATGTAATTTTAGTTAAGTGTGAGATACCCAAAAAATTAACAATCTAATTACATTATGTTTGACTGATACTCGTGGCAGGGAACGTTTTGGATTTCAATCATCAAACACTTTCAAAATACATATTGGGTTGAAACAAAGAGATGAATTTTCCCCACTACTATTTAATCTAGCCTTAGAGTTTTCTATTGGGGTAAGGTAATAGAGTAGGAAAGGGTTGAAATTAAACAGTGCAATGCATCTTACTAGAGTAAGCAGATGATTTAGCTTTGTTAGGCAATTGTAAGGAAGATGCTGCAAGAAATGCAGATGCTTAGTTAAGACTAGTAAGGAAATAGTTTAAGAAGTGAACGCTGAAAGGACTAACTATATGATCACAAAGAGAACATAAATTGAGGACGATAATTTATAGATTACTGCAAACAACATATTAATTGACAGGATTAATGAGTTGGAATATTTAGGAACAATTTTAATTGGCAGTAATGATATCAGATTAGAAATTAGGAGAAAAATACAATCTGGAAACGCATGCTATTACTCGTTCAGTAAGTTGTTGACGTCTTGGCTACTGTCAACGAATGAAGAACTCAGAATATAAAAAACAATGATTTTACCGGTTGTTCTCTATGGGTGGTAAACGTGGTCTCTTAACTTACATTAATAAAAAAAACGAGGATGTTCGAAAACAAGGTGCTTATGAAGATATTTGGTCCAAAGAAGGATGAGGTTAATGGGGAGTTATGGAGGTTACATTACGTAAAGTTACATAATCTGAACTCATCACAAGATATTGTTAGGATAATAAAGTCTCGTATATTACGATGGGCAAGGCCTGCAGCGCGAATGGGATAATCTAGAACCTTGTTCAGAGTATTGACTGGTAAACCCAATGGGAAGAGAGTATTGGGAAGACCTAGACGCAAATGGGATGGTAACATTAGAATGACCTAAAGGAGATAGGGTGCAATAAGGTGGACTGGTTATAACTTGTTCAAGATAGGTATAGGTGGCATACTTTTGTAAGTATGGCAGCGAACTTTCGAGTCTTTAATGCTATATAGTAATTAAGTAAGTTTACTCTATATTGAGTGTTTAATAATATAGTTTTAGTTTTAGAAGATATGTATGAAAATTCAATTGTTAAGCTCCATTTCAACATGAGAGGTATTTTTAATAGATACCAGTTTTTATAAATAATAAAATGTGACGTCAAGAGTCTTGGCATTTAAAATTCTGGGCACTCTCTTCCACACAGCAAACAATGCAAGGCTCCTTTATTTATATTTTGGATTATATATGTGAGATATACCATCTCTATCCAAATAGAGAGCTTCAAAACACATTGATTGGTAAACAAAATAGATCTGTTTATTAACTTTTGAAATTCAGAATAAGATGATCCAACCATAACCAGAATTTTATTCTACGATCCCTTTTGTGCGGTGGTCTCTATTAGTTATAACTTATAGCTATGCCGTACTAAGTTACTTTAGTGTGCACATTTTATGCCGATGTACCCTTGGTTCCACAAGGATGAAGATACTTCGTTAATAACTTTATCACAAGATAGAATTCGAATAAATTGAGATTGTAACCAGATCCATTATCAACGTGACCTAAAAATATAACTAATTTCTAGTTAATTATCAAATAGTTATATTATTAAATGTACTTATTTATACATATATGGGCTACATAACTCGTGGCCCAGTTGGTGTGAATATTAGCCGGTACTTTTGTAATTTATATTTGCCCAGGGAACGTCTGAATGTACTAATCCGTACATCTTTTCCATGGAGGCTTTATTCAGGTCCGAATGAGATGAGGTGATAGTGGTTGATAGTGGATATGAAGGTGTGATACCAATATTAATTCTCAACCTATTTAAGCTTAATCAAGCATACCCTGGCAACCTATGAGGTTACTGTCCCTCAATAAAAAAATACTCTTGGTACCAGCCGGGAATCGAACTCAAGATGCCTAAGAAAGCTGTTTACTATATCGCGGTGCTGGTTTATTATTCAATTGATTTAGAATATATAGTTGCATGTGGATGTTCATATTCCATACGATTTAAAATAAGTATCTTAAACAACTTGTTAGATCTATACATAAAATAGAACCACTCTCCTTTTTCATCAACAATGACTCTTTCAGTTCAGTTGACTTTTTGTTGACTAATTATATTAAGGCTTTGTATTTTGAACGAAAAGTACATTTAAAAGGAAAAATAGCAATACCAAAATTAGATATTTCACAGAAGTTATAACATAAAATTTAAAAAAACTAGTAGTAGTAGTGGTGGTGGTGGTGGTGGTGGTGGTAGTAGTAGTAGTAGTAGTAGTAGTAGTAGTAGTAGTAATAGTAATAGTAGTAGTAGTAGTAATAGTAGTAGTAGTAGACAACCTACCCTAAAATAATCATCACGCTTCACCACTGGGCCTAGTAACTTATATATATATAAAATAATAGAGCGTCTCGGCTTCATTATTATTATCCCAATATTGGAAAGATTAGCCAATACTAATGTACCGTTGCCCAGGGGATGACCGAATAGTACATCCTTTCTATGGAAGAAGCTCTTTCCACATCCCGATGAAATGAGGTGCTGGAGATAGAACCAGTGGAAACACATAAAGCTAGCTTAAGGCTAATCAACCAAACCCTGGTGACCGTTGGGGTAATATTAAAAATTGTAATGGATTTCTTAATATATTTGTTAGTAATGATGTGTGAAGGTCAATCTTTAAACGGATAGCGAAGTCGTAGCAAATCTTGCGAGAACTAATTCGAGGCCGACATCGAAAATAAGGTTTATGTTGTCACATAATACAGCTTTTAATTTAAAAATCATCCATTTAGTTCATCTAGGTAAAGAGAAACGGTTATATAGAGAAAAAAGTACAATATATTATTTATGCTGATACACACGTTAAATTATCCAAGCTTACGTTATATATCCATTTAATCACTTGTCGGTGTTAAACATTCTTTAACAGCTCTTATATAAATGATTATATGTTGAAATACAACATATTAAGTGAGATATTTTAAATCTGTTCATATTAATTTATAGAATTTATAGGCTTCCTTCTGAAGGTTTCGGCCATTCAAGGGTTATTGTGGGTGTCGGATGTCAAAGAGAAGAATATTTTGTCTATTTATAAGTTTCGTACACTCCTATTTGACAATATACCCTAGTTCTCAAATTTTTTAAATGGTTCAAAACTAGATCTGTGAGAAAGAATGCGAGAGAATAGAAATAAAAAATCAACGTAAAGATGATAGATTCGTAACAAGGAAGTAGGGCCTAGTATTCAAATTTGTTCATGAAGCATAACCAGAAAATTTAAGAGCTGCAGGTGAATTATGGACTTGCGGCCGCACGAGTTGTTTACCTCTACAGATACAGTTGAATTGCGGCCCCAAATTTTTAGAGCCACGTACAAATTGTGGGCTGGGCTGTTGACCTGACTTAACCTAACCTAACCAATCCTAACCTACCTTCAGATTTTTGCCGAAACCATTGAACGACAATAACTAATTAAGTTTGGATATTATGAGGGATGTCGATATGAGACGATGATAGTTTCTATCTGAAATGTAAGACAGCATAATAGAAAGCACACTGCTAATTAGATGGACACAACTCATACCTCTCTCTCAATTGAATGGGCTTCAATTAGTACGTGTCTCTCAAAAAGCCGGGCTTCAACTCGTACACGCTGCTCACCCACACAGAATTTATGTGTGCATTTGCGTTTTTAATTCTGACCTATTAGGTTACCGATCTCTTTCTCTACCTTTTATCGGGTCATTTTCTTTACAATTTTATTTCCAACTGATGCGGTTTCTTAAAATATCGCCATCTTTGTCGCGCTCCTCAGGCCATCAATGCCCATTATCACTAAAGCGTATTATTAAAAAGAGAGGGGATACTATGTAAATTACATCTTTGGCAAAACATTGCTTTGATTTATTTGGAAAGATTAAATTCCAATTAAACCATTTTACACATATGCAGATATGTATAGAATCGAATCAAACCGAAATTAGAACTGCGTTTCTGATGTTATTCTAACCATTATGGGTTCCATTAGATGGTACAGTGATGAAATAGAAAAATAGGAACTTTTTTTACGGATAATTTGAGTAATTAGTACTATTCAAACGATAATATACTACAATAGTTTCATGATATTATTTTGGAAAAGTTTTGAGAAATTTCAAGCTTATTTAAATATATACACCCGCACAGTCCTCAAACTTGTAATCGACTGAATTGCTGATGGGGGGAAGTAGGGATTCTACTCTCATCCGAGTGCAATGGGGATAGCTTTCCACATGAAATCTATCATTGTATGTTTTCCATACCCTCTCCACACCCATGCATGCGAATTTATTTGAATCTATCCTCTTCATATACTCGTTATATTAAGTCGTTTTTAACATTGTGTTAACCACTACGGTGGTCAAATGATCTAAGGCGCCCACGCTCGTGTTGGCTGATGCCAGGGAGAGTGGGTTTTGAATCCCGTTCGGGGGGGGGGGGGGGGAGCTGAGGGTGGTTTTTCTAAATAGTTGTCCACTCTCCATGCAAATGTAGGTAAACTTCCTTTAAATTCAACCTTCCTAATCCTTAATTTACCAGCGTAATTTGTACATATGTGTATAACCTGAACAGGTAGTAAGAAGAGGTGGTAAATAACAATTTATGATAAACCACTTTCAGTACATTCAACCGGGATTATAACTACAACCTCCCCGCCACCAGCGATCCATTCTAACACGAGATTGACAAGTCAGACCACCGGTGGGGTATAACTTATCAGTGCTCTACAGGAGTGATTTGTATTACAATGGCTGTGGAGTCTTGGCAAATAAATGGTGAAATGTGTTTTGATCTTGACAAAGTTCCAGATAGATTAGTTGGCATATCCGTGGCATGCTTAACTAGATGCCTGGTCTTCAAATCCCTATCCAGGCACATATTTCCTAAGTAAAACAAATTCTACATAATTTTTAAGAGTTCTTCTAAATGCTATAATTATATTCTGAAAGTAAAACTATGTCATTGTAAAAAACTTTAAGAGTAATCTTTACAAAAACGAATGATACTGGGTAGTATTTAAAATTTACTCACCGTTTCTTTTTTCTGTAGCATTCGTACAAGCTGGTATTTTACATTTTAACAAGCTTCAGTAGTAAAATGGTATAAGGCGTCACTCTCATGTAAGACTAACGGGGAGATCAAGGTTCAAATTCAGCTCGGGTCTACTGAGATTTATTTTCCCTAAAAGAATTCATATTATATTTTCACGGAAATACGAGTATATTACCTCTAAAATGTTTCCTTCCTTAGCCCTACTAGGCCAAACATCAGGGCAACATTTTTTTAATTAATTGGAAAAAAATCCCAGAAAGATGGAAAAGGTTTTGATCGCTTTATTTTGCGGGTCTAGTTAGCATACTAATTTTTTACTCTCGTGTGAGGTCTGCATTCACCACAACAAAAGTAAAAAACACGCTAAAATTAGATTTTCTTTCGATATCTCATTTTAAGTTAGTTTTACAGTAAAAAGAGCCATAACCATAATCAAACAGAATCAAATTTTATACAAAAATGTTCCTGAGTATGTTAATTATCGTGCGATGGATAGTTTCGAGGCTATAGCCATAGGAAGCGTAGTACTTTCGTGAAACCGCACAGAATAATTGTTTTGCATTGTTTTATCTCTCCTCCTACGCTACATGATAATTAATTGTAATGTTTGAAAAATAACATATTGTATATATTACTATATATTGACGGCTTGGTATGACAACAAATTAATATTCATGACGTGTTTATTCTTTCTACTTGCTCAAAGTCTGCGTTCACCGTAATAATAGAATAACACTCTAAAATTATATTTTCTTGGATTATAGCCACCATGGTGGCCAATAGTGATTCGATTTTGCTATAATAGTTGGTGAAGATATTGATCTGTTTGTGCTACTTACAACACTAGCACCACCTCTCTCCAACATTTTCTTCACGGAACCAAGCAAAGCGGAAATGGAAGAAAAAAAATAGTGTTTTCTTTCAGAGGCTTCATCTTTCTCAAAGAAGTGAAGAACACTATTTTGTTTCTACATGCATTTAGTGGCTGCGACACAGCATCCTCATTTTTCGGGCAGGGTAGACTAAAAGTTTTAAGCTATTGAAGAAAGATGATAAGCTACGGAAAATCGTGCAGATTTTCAAAGGCCCAGATGCACATCTGGATGTGGTTGACATGGCAGTACAAAAATTTATTGCAGCCCTTTTCAGTGGGAATTCGTTAGAGGATCTAAGAACCCAATTATTCGCGAAATCTTGATCAAAAATTACATTCAATCTCGCATTTTTGTCCCTACTTTGTCAGATGCACGTCAGCATTCGTTCCAAACGTACCACCAAGTTCAGCAATGGTATGGAAATCCCAAAAGCCCACAAGATTGGGGTTGGAAGAACACAAAGTATGGTCTTCTTATCATTACCATCATTAAAGATCCAGCTCCACAAAGAGTCCTAAAGACCATATCCTGCAAATGTACTAAAGGCTGTAAAATAGCTTGCAGCTGTAGAAAAGTTGGACGATTTTTCATCATTTTCTTCAATTTTCGGGGAAAATCGCGCATAAACATTGAAAACGTTGAGAAGAGTTTAAATTACGACCAACCAATCGATGTTCAACTCTACCACATTATGGCCGAAGAGAACCTCGATGTTTTTGAGTCGGAAAATGAAACACATCTACACGGGAGCGACCAAAGAAATGAAAGGATTGATAAATAAATGGTACAGAAATTTTCAAGAACTTTGGCGCTCCATTGTTTAAAAATTGAGATATTTACTCAAAACTCGTAGTATCTGTGAAACGAAATAATATACACCAGTAAACCCGAGGAAAAATTGCACTATACTTAAGTAAAACATTTTTGAATCTCGTTTTTAAATTTTATATTTTATTTTTAAAGAATTAAATTCCTCATTTGTATATTAGGAACAATAAAAAAGATCAACATTGGGTCCACAAGGGTCAACACTTCGTATTAAAATCTCGACTACTAGTTAAAATTTTCAACATTTTACTAGGGGTTGCTTATCTTATTGTTACCGCACTGCTATTAAATTCCTCATTTATAAATTTTGACCAATAAATTAGGTAAATATTGACTATTGAGTCTAAAATGATAGAGATAGATCATTGCTGTAAAAATATTTCCCCTAACAGGTTAAATAGAAAAGAACATCAACTTCATGAGAGACTTACTTATTTACTTACTCTATGGCAGAGGTTCCCAAACTTTCTTGACTCGTGAACCCCTTTCACAAACATATGCTTTGCACGAACCCCTTGGTAAAATATTTATAGCCACTCACTTAGTTTTATACCTAATTTTTATGAAATTTAGTTATTAATTGTAATCAAAATGTTTAGTACCTTAAAATTAACCTACTATAGCTCGGTAGGTACTTTGGGATACCCTAACAAATATGATGAAATAATAGTAAAACTGCTTAAGTAAAAGTTCAAATAATTATGCGTTTAAAGAAAATTAAAACTGAAATTAAATAAGCAACGTACCGTAGTAACATTTTCTTATATTTACTGTCACAATATTATCACATTTCACATTCTTTTTAAAGTGTTACTGGAAATTACTGCTTTGACATAACTGAAATACCCTCCTTTAATCACAAAATTCAATGCCGATTTAAGTTTAAAAATTGTTAACAAATTTTAACAGCTACTCACCTCTTCGCGTGACGTAGTGAGAGGGATGCGCTTGCTTTAGATGGCACAGACGATAAATACAAGTCACTTTTATCATTGAATCTGTCCCTGCATTTATTTTTTAAATAGGCATATGAAGAGAAATATTTCTCGCTCAAATACGTAGAATTAAATTGTAGCAAAGCTGCAGTAGCTTTATTCTCTAACAATGAGAACTCCTCCTTTTAACTTAATCAGAAACCAAACAAATACAAAGAGAGATAGCTTTTCTTTAATTCAAAATTAGTGGACATTTCAAGGAGTTTATTTTTTTCACTCACGCTTAATGTGAAGGATTTCAAAACTGCTTTTTCTTCCATGGGGATTGTGAATCCAATTGTTATTATTGAACATGGCTGGTAAATATGTTATGAATATTTTTCCAAGTTCCTTAAAGTGTTCTACTACCACGATCTTTATACATTTTTATCCAAAGAAAGCTGATTTTCTACCATGAAGTCATGAAGGTCATTAAAGCATTCCATTTGATTACTAATTAAACACGTTTCCCAAAAGTTATTTTTTTTATGAACGACTTGACATGGTCTTGCACAATAAAAACGTTAATATTTGACCCCTGAAAAGAGAGGTTTGAACTGTTCATTTTTGAGAAAATGTCTGCCAAATAGGCCAAAGCCCGTAGCCATATTTGATCTTGCATGCACTTTGCTTTGTGAAAGGGATGGTTGGTAAGATAAACGAAAACTTCGTGTTTAAGTTCAAACTATTTTGAAATAACCACCTGACTTCAGTGTGAGATGATAAACAGTTGTAAATGCTTCCCATTTCCTCACAAAGTGCTGCAAAAATCCGCCACCATTACAGAAATATTTTGGCGAACCGCCTTGAAAGATTTCGCGAACCCTCAGGGGATTTTAACAGTATTAAACGTACGTTTATACACCAATAAAGATAGTAAACTCATGCGCTAACACTCGCCTAGGGAAACGCTGCTTCCCTTTCCCCGGTGAGGGCCGGACAGATCCGGAAACAAATGATTGGCGGAATAAAGAGTGAGAGAGACCAGCTAGATGGCCGGTCAGTCTGAGAAAGAACAGCTTGCTCTAAGGGTTCGGCCAGACTGCCAAGCGTGCGAGCGAGCGCGCAAGCGACTGGGTGGCCAAACTGGCGAGCGCGCGAGCGAGCGAGCGCGTAATTAGCGGACCCTAGTTAGATTATTATTAGCACCGCGTCTTACTACCCGTTCGGGTTATACGCACTTACGCTAATGTGTAATGGTAGGGTTATTGTGAGATGAAATGAAGGACCTACAGTTTAACGTGGAATCCGAACCACGGTGGTGGCCTGGCATTCCCTACATTCACAAGATGTCTTGTCAGAGGTGAAGGAAGGGTTTGGAAATAAGATAAATCTGTGCCGGACCGAGGATTGAACCCCGGCTGCCAGCACAGAAGTCTGACACCTTACCCCTAGACCACTAGGTCACCGCCCCCCCCTCCCCCCTAGTTAGAGAAGATGTCTCTGTCAAACACACTTAGTACATCTCTGCTCCTCGAAAATTCTTACAGAAAATATTGTGTATTTATAAAAAAGAAAAAAGTAGAAGTGCATCCAATTAATAAATTGAGAAATGCGTATGGTACTGTACTGAAGTGTTTTAAAATCAGATTTGCCGCACCAGTGGCAGAATGGTGCGTTGCACTCGATAACTTTTGACTAGGAGGCAAAGGTTCGAATTTTGGCTCAGTGAACTGAAGGTGATTTTTAAAACTTATTTATTGTTGTGGTTTTTTCATACTCTCTCCAAACTAATGGTGATTCTTATTTGTAAAGGCCTACTTTGATTATAATATTGAAGTATTTTAACATATCGGGTTTACATATATACATTATATTATTTATGGTCTTACCAATTAAATTAGGCCATTATTATTATTATTATTATTATTATTATTATTAGCACCTTGTCTTACTTCCCGTTCGGGTTATATGCACTTACGCTAATGTGTAATGGTAGGGTGATTGTGAGATGAAATGAAGGACCTACAGTTTAACGTGGAATCCGAACCACGGTGGAGGCCTGGCTTTCCCCACATTCACAAGATGTCTTGCCAGAGGTGAAGGAAGGGTTTGGTAATCAGATAAATCTGTGCCGGGACCGAGGATTGAGCCCCAGACCTCCAGCACAGAAGTCTGACACCTTACCCCTAGACCGCCAGGTCACCGGGCCATTAATAGCAAGTGTGTTAAACCTATCACTGATAGAAAAAAGTCAAATATCATGTCAAAATGAGAAGTTTCCCCAGCACTCAATGAACCAACATACAATAATATTGCCTAGCGCCTGTAAACTAGACTGTACCGGGTCGAGCGCGCGCGCTTGAAAAATAGAACCAGTTCTATCTTTCAAGCGCGCGCGCTCAGTCGCTCGCGCGCTCGCTCGCTCGCTCGCTCCAGTGTGGCCACCCCCCATTACAACCAATGTGTTCTATTTTATATTTTAGTCGCTCGCTCGCTCGCGCGCTCAGTCTGGCCGTACCCTAAGAAAGAAGATCTGCCACCTCAACTCAGTATACTTCCTGAATATGTTTCTCTAAACTGATTTGTAAACTTTATTTTTCTCTTATGTTCTTTATTCCCTTTTTAATTTTAGGGAAGCATTGCTTCCATTGAATAAACGCTACTTCACCTTTATATTTCTACCAGAACACAAAGGGCACAGGAGTGGGCGTGACAACTGTTGAACTGAAAGTCCGACGCCTTTTCAAGGACCAATTCTTTCTTCTGTAAAGAGATGACACTGCAGTGCTATAGTAAATTTATAAAAGAAAATTGTATTTTTATATGTTGCCGTTAAAAATCGGGACATAAGGCCATTTTCTAAAGAAATAAAGGATACAAATTTCTGTGTCATCAAAATTGGGGAATCCCAATTAATCGGGATGTATGGTCACTCTAAATGTGATGTATGTAGGGCAGAGCATATGTGTGATTGTTCAAATGAGAACTGAGTGGGAGAGAACATATCACAGGTACAGTTTTAACCAGCTCACGCTATCCCGACAACATTTCACGCTATGCCACTGAATATATTTATGTTTACTTTTAATATAGTTTTAACTGCACTTTGAACTTGTTCAATTTGATTACAAATCAGTTTATTGGGATTAAAAAAACTGAAAAAATAACTCATCAAGCTTATTCATCTTCAAAATTGAAAATAAAATTAATTATTACATTATCAACAGTAAATAAATTTTTTTAACGAAGAAGAATTCGTTCGGAAACTAATATTAAACTGTTTACCACAGGTTTTTATTTTGCTCTGAGTACTTTGGTGATTTAATTTTTTCATGTTTAAAAGAAACCACACATGAATTAAAGGATTAAATTAAATATGTATACGTGTAGTAAAATCAATACATTTTCCTTTATGCAGAAGGCAAGCTTCAATGTATACACAAAAAAACCATAATGTGCTTTAATATATAGGAAATGAGAATAAAGCGAAAGATTAAAATATTACTATTATAACAAATGGTATGACTGTTCCAAAATAGCTGAACTGGACACATCCATTTTTTAGTTATACTTTAGACTGTTTCTAGTTATTTTTAATCTATATGAGAACATTTTAATCCAAGGAAATTACCTAAGATAGCACTAATAGTATAGCCCCTTATAGAAATAGCATAAGATTGTTTTCAAAAATACATTTTCAATAAGAATAGCGCTAAGAATGGTTACTTATTTTGGAAAATGTATTCTAAAAAGAATAATAAAGGAGTTAATAAGCTTATTTTAAAATGATCACAACGTGTAGTGTAAATTTTCCCTTATAGTAAAATTTGCATCACCACAAAATAGTAATTATACGTTTCTATGAACAAAAAACAAAATGGTATTCACGTGTATTAATTTCTAAAGCGCAAACAAATCTGAGTAAAATTTGAGATATTTCAAAAAATCTTAAGCAATTTGCAGCATGCTGTCAGAATATAGCCTCTTCAATGTTTAAAACGATGCATGCATTAGGCTTGAGAAAAAAAGCGTTAGCCAGTGGCATGCTTGAGATGTGTTTAAAAGAAAAAGATAAATGATAAATAGAGAATATCAAACTTGAAGGTCCTCCCTTTACATTGATCTAAAACACAATATCCAACCGACTCCACGAGCACTAATCATGAAAATGAATCGAATGTTAATATTACAAGATAGCCAATATAGCTTAGAGCAGGTGTAGCTTAATGTTTATATTTAAGATAGATTTCACACACAGTTCATAATGAGAGGAACAGGATGCATAGTTTGCCAATATTAAAAAGCTCAGTGGCAAATACAGCTAGTAGGAGGTTTCAATTTCTGCTATCATTACTATTTGTTTATGGGTCTACCCTGTTTTCTAAATAGTAAACTCCTGAAGCTAGAGTTAATTGATTCGCTTTATGCTGTGATAGGCTAAGACATGTTCTAGTTCATGCGCTGAAGATAAAGATGTCAAAAAAGAACCAAAGGTTAATGCACCCACCCTAGAGTAATAAGAGTTAATATAATCCAACTTAGTCCTTACAACAATATAAACAATATCATTATGAGGCACGAACATCGATAGAGACATGAGAGATAACGTACTTCAACAATGGCTCTGTGATGTATTTTGAAAGGGCTACGCTCTGTTGGTTGGAGACAAAGCAAGCGCAAGCATATAGTTTGTTCATTTGTTATAGTGCAGAAAATTCGTTGTTTTTAGATGTATTTAAATTATCTGATATCACAGGAAATAGTAATATATTATGAAATTTACCGTGCATAAGCTATTTGTCATAAACTACAAATAGAGAATAGAGGCTGCAATAAGTAGCACCTTGAATGAATAGTTTCCTCTCCCAGGTAAGGCAAACATTTTTAGTTTAAAGAGAGTATAATTTTTCAACGTTTAGCAACTAATATTTAGTAAAATTATTTAAATACATTTGTCTTATATTTACAATTAAATTATGAAGTTTTAACTATATATTTTATACTACCAGACACACCAAATAATTTTAACCTTTTATAAGAGAATCTTATACTTTATTCTACTTTGATAATACTAAACAAATCCGAAATCATTCCCTTGCGAAAATTGGGATGCATCTGGTCCTAAAGTCATTTTATTAAGCAATCTCTTATTTATTAAGATGGGTACATATGAGTGTTTCTAATTTGGATGAGAAATTTGTTAATTTGTTCAAAAGTTAAGAAGGGAAAACATGCATAGAGAGCTCGACACAGTTGTCACATTCATCCTCTTTTATATTACATAATAAAATGATTAAAAGCAATCTCTTGTTTTATCTAAATAACCAAAAGCTAAATTTAAAATATTTATAGTTATTGTTAGACATCATTCGTTTAAAAACCTACAGTATTTTTACAACTGAAAAATGGGATTTTCTTCCTATCAATATTACAACTTTACAGGGATTTTAATTAAAAATAAACTGACTCTAGAGCTAAATGTATGAAGCCTATGGACGTGACGCCAAACCTAAGCTAGAATAAAATCCATACTCTCAAGTCAGACCTAGGCTACTAGTCGAAGAAGCATGACAAAAACGCCAAATATACTATATTCATTAATTTATAGATAGTTTTCTCTTCGTTTGTTGGGTGCCTCCGAACATAATATATAACAGATAAACAATATTTAACAAAACCGTGGCATAAGAAAAAGATGTGTCGTATTTCTTTATGGGAAATAAAATAACGTATATATTATTTAGCATTGTGTCTTACTACCCATCCGGGTTATACACCTATGTGCTAATTACGTTAATGGGTTAGGGATGGGGAAGGTTATATTTAGAGGAAGTATATCCGCGTTTGCATGGAGAAAGGGGGGAACACATTTAGGGAAAAACTCCCTTGGTACACTCGACCGGGATCGAACCGCGATATTTCATTGTTGGGAGTCTAGTCTATTGCGAGAATAGCACCTTAAACCGTGTGGCTACTGAAGAGGGTAGCAACGTATATGCTTAGAGTAGTCTTGTTAATTCAGTCCTTTCGCACGTAGCTCGTAGAATGCACCACTTTTCAACATCCTCACATGCGCACATGATCTTGCAATCTTAAGTACAATATCTCTATGTCTGTATCGAAGGACACGATACTTCGCAAGACAGATTGAAAAACACTACAAAATCTAGATTATTCAAAAAGATTGAGTTATTATTTATGGGAGAGGGTTACTTAAGGGGGTTGTCATGCGACTCAACTCTACTCCAGGCAGGTTGGCAGGCAGGCAAGCAGGCCGTACCATGTCTTCCGTGGGGTCAGAGTCGCTGCGCACCACGCGCCCTGCTCTCGCTGGTGGACTTGCCACCTTCATCAACTGTAACCGGTATTGAACCGTGGCCGAGCCGGCTCCGGGACCAGTGCCTGGTTTGAGTTCAGGGGGACCTTCTGACTTGCTGCGCCTCGAGGGTCGGACTCTTGGCCCACCGCGCTCCTCCGACTGGAACAACAATAACAACAAAATGGCAACACGCCGATGAGGAGGTGGGTGTCTAGCTCCGATCCCATCAGTCCTTATCTGAAAGAGTCTGCTCTTACTGGCACTGCTGATATTGATAAAGTGGTCGAGGCAGGACTGGGCTGTGCTGTGTAATTTTGAGACTGTGATAAAATGACATGATGGGACTTCATAACTTTAGTAGAAGATCAGGTGTTTGTGTGAATAGGACTAGCCCTCAAGGGCACATGTGACCTTATGATTCTGTTCACATGAAGAACTTTAGTCCTGCTATTACTCAAGTTCTATTCCAAATAATTATACATATCATTGTTTTACTGCCAGATTTCACAAATAAAACAAAGCTGGATAAGAATTTTACAGCTACAATCGGTGAGTAAATTTGAATGGAAAAATAAGCAATACATCCGATATTTACCTCTCCTATATTCTCAATCCAATAAAGAATGAACTTATTTGTGTGCTAAGCAAACATAGTAGGATATTTGAAAAAGGAAGAGTTGCATCATAGAGAACCTTTATCTCATAAAATGTAATAGTTAGGCAATTTTATTATTATTAATTTTTATCACCGCGTCTTGGCAATATTGGAGTGTAGATTTTCATCATACAGTTGTCTCTACTCTAATTCACCAAATTTTAAACTATTTAACAATTTATTATTGCTGAAGCAAGCGCATTGGTTAGAAGTGACTTAAATAGCAAGTATTTCTTTTTAAAAAAGATGGAAAGTATTATTTCCCCCAGGTATTGTAGTATTTTTTCAAATGGTGACTGAAGTGTTATATACCTTCCAAATCCTAAAACTCTGAATTACTAAGATCGGAGCTAGACAAGATAGATTTAGTAATAAATTGTTTTACATTTCTCGCAAAATCACATGCGCACAGTTATAGTATACAAATGAGTGATTAAATTCCAAATAATTATTGTGAAACCATGAATAAAATTTATGTTTTAAATTACGTTTTTGTAATTTGTAGTTATAAATTAATGACATAATATGATTACTTTAAATCTAAATATATTCTAAAAGGGTTTAAATATAATTATGCTCTTTAAATACGAAAGCGTGTCAATTAAGTTTTAGTATCATATTAGCTAAAAATGTTAATTTAAGGTAGTCTGTGAACAATATAATCAGGCTACATCTATTGCGTTTTAATAAATAAATTATGAAATTAGTTATATTCCTTTAGTAATTCAAATAATAAATATGTAAAAGAATAATTATATAGTTAAAATAATATAATTTTTTTGATAACCGGTCAATTTCATTTAACATATTGGTAATATTAGATGGTGTACAAAAGTGCGTTTCACTTGATATAAATGTAGCTCATTTTACATAAAAAAGAGTGACTAAAATTGGTTTCGAAACGTTTGAAATGTATTGATAGAACTTAAATAATCTAAAAAGTATCCCTATCAATCAATTAAAATAGCATACGATATTATAAACCATAACATGAATAGAATTGTATTATTAACAAGTAACATGATTTTAAATGTATATTGAGCTAAGGTAGACATTGTAAAGATGATGCAGCGTCCATTCTAGCCACAAACATTTGTATGATTCTGAAGAGTCATTTAAAAACACAAAATTTACAAAATTTTGTAACATTCTCAACCAACATTTTTGCATTATGACTATATTATAACGCATAAAATTTCCCAAGGCTGAAAGACTGTCCATGAATCTTTTAATACTAAAGTGTATCTAGTTTCTGGGATACCCGGTCTTGAGAAAGCAATGTTGGCTTCTCTCATCACTTTATCGGTTTAATAATTCTACAGAGTTTATGGGAAAATAAATATAACTACAACAGAAACAAAGAATAGTAGTTTGGTGAGAGAGACTACAGTTGATGAGATTGATAAGCGAGAACACAAACTTTTTTCTTTGATAATATCAGGTTATCTGGACTGTTATGGTGACCCCGCGACTATGGTTCTTGTGTAAGGAAATGTGTTTGGGATGGTCAGGACCATCGATTATTTATGTATCTGTGTTCAACATCTCCCAACCCTGATAAATTATTGAAAATTGGATGTCCCTAAAATCTATTAGTTGTGGTTCTTTTTCCCAATTTTTGAAAATTAGGTAGATTACATTTATAAGCAATTTGAATAGTCTTCCTCATATTTTATATATAAAAAAAATCGAATGCTTCTAGAAGCTGAAGATTTAATGCCTCTAGAAGCTATTTTGAGTAGTCGTCACCTTTAATTTTTTTAAGAAAATTATTCCGCCAAAAGATTTTTTAAGTGGCCCTCCCCTAGACATTTTTGAAATTTTGATTCCCCTAGAAGCTATTTATAGTGAACCTCAACTTATATTTTTCTGACAATAGGTGCTTGTAGAAGCTATTTGAAGTGGTTTAAAAAAAATCAAAAAATACATGTTCTAAGATGCTATTTATAACCACCTTCACCTGAATATTTTCGAAAATTGTATGCTTTTAGAAGCTATATGAATTTGTCGTCGCCTGGATTTTTTTGAAAACTCTATGCATCTAAAATGTACTTGAAGTGGACATTTACCAGCCTAATTTTAAAATTGGATGCCTCTAGGAACCATTTGGATTCCTTACCTGGTATTTTTTTTTTAATTATATAACTTTAAAAGTTATTTGCAGTTTGATGCAAGTATTTCAGCCACACATTTGAGAATATCGTGAGATGGGAAATACAGATAAAGAGGGGCTTATTTACTCCAAGAGGGAAAGTGACACACCCAAACTTCACTCACTATTTTCGCTGTCACTAATTTGGAGTGGTCCTTCCCTCAATTTTCGGAAATTATACAATTTTAAAAGCTGTTTGAAGTAGTCCTCCCTCCGAATTTTTTGGAAATTTGGATGCTCGTAGACGCTATTTGAAGATGCCCTCCTTCAGGAAATTTTAGAGATTTGGATGATTCATGAAGCTATTATAAATAGTCTTAGACAATATTTTTTTTAATTATATTTTCTAAAAGCTGTATGAAGGTGTCGTCTCACAATATTTTTTTAAAATTTGGATGCTACTAGAAGATATTTAGATTGTTCCTCATTTGAGTTTTTCTCTAAAACAAGTTCTTTTAGGGGTCTTCGCCCGGCAATATTTTGAAAATTCGATCTTCTTACAATCTATTTAGAATGTTCCTCTTCTAGAAATTTTTAAAAATTTAGATACCTCTAAAAGATATTCGAAGCAAATTTTTGAAAAATGGAGTGCTTTCAGAATCTATGTGAAGTTATTCTCCTGTGATTTTTTTTTTTTCAAAATTACATGCATCTAGAAGCTATTTGGTTGTCCTTGGTGAAACTTTTAAGGCCCTATAAGGTATTTTTAGAGTGCTCCTCACCTAATGGTTTCTGAAAGTTAGCTGCCTCTAGAAGTAATTTTAAGTGGTCCTCTCTAGCCTGTAAAATATTTTAAAATTGATTGCAGAAAAGTCTTTTAGGGTCTGATTCAAGACCATATTTCAGCTTCATATTCGATAATATCAGAGGCTTATAAACATATCTAGGGGGGCAAATTTATTCTATAGGGGTAAATTATTTCCAGGTGGGCAGTGTCCCCCTGACACCTTTCCTTCCCCCTAGATTCCACCACCACTGGCTCTGCAAGTGCTGTGTCGAGTGACTGCATAGTGTTCCTCCTCCTATTTTAGAATAAATGCAACAAAAACTGGTTAAAAGTGAAATCGCTTTAAAAACACTGTTGGAAAAATAATATTTCTATGCGTTGTAGTAAGATTCAGCGATAATACACATGAGAACGTACTTGATAATAATATCGCTTTGTATAGAGCTTACTAGTTATATATGATACTATGCAAGGGAAAGTTATAAATTTCACAATGGTGGATTTTATGAATGAAATTTACTATTTATGTAAACATGTTTATCTGCATATAGCTATTCATTGTGATATAATATATGGTTAAAATGGTATTCTGTAAGTAGAAATTGTTTTCAATGCGGAAAAGAGGATACTTTGCGATAATATGGAGAAAATAAGTATGCACCAAGCTGTGGTGGAAAGATTTATGGTAAGCTAAATCTCAACCATTGGTACATTTTATTAATAGAGAGAAAGTACTTGTATTTAAGAAGCCATAGAGGGACATTAGGTGGAGATCCATGACTTGAGTTTAGTAGTGAGCATATCGCTAACATATTGCTACACGTAGCCCGCATAGGGGTACAAATACATCAATGAATCAAAATTACAGAGATGAGCTAACTTAAAGATTGTACTAATTTAAATGAATTTAAAGGTCAAATAAATATTTTTTAATATTTGGGTAGAAAGCTTGGTTGTCTAATTTTAACTTTTACAACAGAATGAGATATTTACAATAGGTTGTGATCTAGGGATAGGATTATATTGAATTGCATAACTTTAGTTTCTTCAACTAGATTCACGGAATAGAAGGATGTGTAGCAATCCACAGATTACAAGAAGAGGAGGCACAGAGGATTTCAAATTAATATCTCTTAAAGTGACACTGATAGAAACAAGTATTTCAATTAAATCTAGTGATATTGAGGGGCTGCTGCATGATGATATAAATTATGTTTTTGGTGGCCACATTGTGGTGGAATTCATTGACCTGAGTCACAAGGTCGTTCAAGGCACCTTAAGGTCAAAGATAATTTAAATGAGAACCAAGTAAAAACATAAATCCTTTTAAAAAAATAATCCATGCTATTATGTGTGTACAGTAAGTAGTGATGTAAAAATAGTGATAAAAATCTATGTAAACATTTAGTACGTAACGACGACTTATCCTTCTGAGCTGAGATTAGCTTAGCTGCAGCTCTTCAGTCAGTTCTTATGTTGAAAGTTGACTGTAGAGATCTGTGGTTTTATGCTGTAATATGTAGTGACAGTGAGTTGTTATTTAAATTTTTGAATGAATGGGTTAGTTTAAAGTATCGATTTGACATATTAATAATGTTGAGAGAATGTTGGATATATTACATTGATGTAAGTTGTTTACGTTGCTATAAAGATCATCCAATTAAACCGCGCATGACGTTTAATTGATTTGAAAGAAATTCCTTACTTTGAGACAGTATGCAGAAGCTGATTCAATCTTCAAATTCAACCGACGATAAATTTGATACTTATGTTTTAGCAGCTTTAATATCAAATCACCATGCAATGCAAGAGGCATACAGGTAGCAAACTAGCATATAGTTAGCCAAAGGTTATGTTAAGAATATTACACCGTTATTAGTCCCATAACTATCGAATTTATTTTCATTAATAGTTGTGTGGGGATAATTAATAAAATAATGTAATATTGGATCCGTCATAAAATATAGCAATACTATTCATTTCCATCCTACGTAGTTTTTTCCATTGCAGCTCATTTTAAGAATCCGGAAACTTTAAACAGGCACAACAAGCATTACTTGACCGATTAGAATTATTATTGGTTGAGAAATGCTGCATCTCAACATACACAGTTTCTGAATGTTTCATGTGGAATTGTTGGGAATCATAGCTTCAGGACATTATTTGAAGCTCTTTTAAATGAATAAATTTGTTCAAATTTTTTGTGAAACATACTCTCATAATTGCTCAATGAATGTCATTTAAATGCAAGACGTATTATGTGGATGTAACTTAGACCTAGTGATGCACCTCTGCATGTTCTTGATTAGTTATAAAATACATACTTTCTCTAAACTGTATAGGCCAAAGATGTCCCATAATCCGGATTAACACCTCTCCAACGAACGTTCAGAGATCTGGGAAAACTAGCAAAAAACAAGAAACGAGAAATAATCTCGTCTCAGATAGTATGGGGCTCTCCATTTTTACGTTTCATGTTCACATTAAAATAACACATTTGTACTTCTATTAAAAAACAGTTGTATCTAATTTGTTTTTATACAGTTAATATATCCATATAGTACCAATACAAATTTAATTTAGTAACCAGAGAGAGATTGATAAAGGAGCTGCTCAAACAAATTTAATTTTAAAAACTATTGTGTATCCTTCTTGTAAATATAATAAAACTAATACATTTATTGTAGGAATTCTCTATTCCAATATAGGATGTATATTATAGTATAAAATTTATTGTTGCCACTCTTGACTTTCTATAATTAGCAATGTTACTTCCTTCCAATGAATTAATATTATTTCAACAGAGATACATATTTTATTTATTTAGACCAAGTGTTTAGTTTACTGTTAGATAAAAGATTGAAACTTTTCTGAATGTGAGTTACTTAATTTTAAGATTCTTTTTGGTTCACCCCATCTTACTACTTGTCCTGACTATACGCGTCAACGGTGTGGAGATGATGAAATTAAAATTTAGAGAGGTTTTAGTCAAATTTGCATTGAAGGAGAGTGATAAACCACTTGAGAAAATACACTTATTACCACTGGCGAGGGGTTGAACCCAGACCTTCCCATCCCCAGAAAATCAGAGTAGATTACCCTTACATTTAGTCCACGTCTTCATCGCTGCATGCAAATATAGATGCATTAGTACGTATTTATTGTTTGCATGAATTCATCGTTTCCTAATAATAATTCAACACTTGTCAACTGATCACATTACTAATTTTAACTACATACAACTAATTTTTGCTTGAAACATGGCGATGTGTATTATATATATATATATATATATATATATATATATATATATATATATAATAGTGTTTTTCTAAATAAAAGTTCGACACTTTAGTTCAGTCGGTAGCGTGTCTGTCTTCTGAGACAAAGGTGTCGATCACGGTTGAAAAATGTATCATTGGTGAATTGTGGGTTTCCCCTTTCAGAGTGATGAATTAACGGCTTGGGACTGGATGTTGTGTTTGTTCTAGATTTAAGTTAATACGTTGTGTGCTGATATGATCAGTACTTTCATAACGTGCATGTTAAATATCTTAAATAAATTAATATATGTATAGGGTGGGGCCGCCTAAACAATTAGATGATTAGTAACTTGAAATTGAAAAATAAATATTCACTAGCTAAATAAAAGCAAACTACATACTACACTTTTTGAAGATAATGCCACTCAGGTGAGTTCCACCGGACGTCAGGAAAACCTTAGCATAGATCATCTGTTTCCACCCTACCCTATATATAAGTTTATGTCCCGGTATATTTCCACTAAGTGAAAAATGACAACCATTCTTGTTTTTTTTAACACCGCGTCTCACCACCTATTCAGGTTTTACACATATGTACTAATTATGCTAATGAGTTAGGAATGAGGAAGGTTGTATTTAAAGGAAGTATTTGCGTGGAGGGATAATCGAAAGACATTTTGAAAATAAAACATACTCAGTACACCCAACCGGGATTCTAACTCCAATCTTTCTGTCATCGACAGTTTAGTCTAATGCGAGAGTGAAGCCTTAGACCATGCGGCCACCGAATTGGGCTGGTAGTGTAATAAAGCAGATTTGTATAGTATTAACTTTGGACAACCTTTATCATATTTTCATTCATTTTTTCCAATAAAAACACATTTATATTAAAGAGCTCTTTATTATGATGATTTTGATTAGTCTATCAAACATACATTGTTTTCAATTGAACAAAAATTATTGGAAACTCAGATCAAAATAGCGTTACACAATATAAACATTATTGAATCTTTCTTAGTTTTACAGTTAGTATTCAACGTTATCCAAGTCTGTCTGGCTAATGTCGAGATGAGTTGGAAAATAAGATAAACTACTTTTTATTTCTGACACTATCCACTGCACTTGGATAATGTTAACATCTCCCGGCTAATCTAGACATTATCCAGATTTTGCACATTACCCCTAACATATCGATTTAAATGTGGTTTTATATTATAAATATGAATCTTTATGGATTTCTAGATGCATGTTATTTATAATCAAGATAAAATATTAGAATATTAATCATTTCTTGTAGAGAAATGGCCCCTTTCCAAAATCTTATCTTTTTTACATGAAAGTTGCCAATCTTAAACCTCCTATCAGTAACTGCTAAAGGAAAATAAGTTTTTATTTTCTATCTTGCGCTTATGTAAATCGGAACCTAGATTAGTAGTTTTTGTTCTTGAACTTTCCCAGTTGCCCGGTGCTCCCGCATTGTTCATGTTTATCTAGCCCGTATAGCTCAGTTGGAAAGATTGCCCCCCCCCCCCTCCCCCTTGGTCAAGCTTTTTGTGTCCCAGCATAAAGCACACGTAGTGTACATACAATACATTTACTCCGAAAGGTGGCAAGCTTACCTTGCTAAGTTCCACTAGGGCAGTGGTATTAAACCTCCAGCTCACAGGCTGGATACAACCCACGACCCATGGCCTTTATACCTATTGTAACACTGAGACAAAAGGTCCGAAGCCATTCATTCGGTAGCGTGGCTGCCTACTAAGCTAAGGGTAGTTTTACACTGGCTCCGGACTTGGCAGTATTTTCGCACTGCTGTGTACGGCCGAAGAAGTCAAAGAAACAAAACCCGATTAATTAATGTGAACGACCCACTTCGGTGGCCGCATGGTCTAACGCGCTACTCTTGTGTTAGACTAGAGTGCTGATGACAGGCAGATCAAGGTTAAAATCTCGGTCGGGTGTAATGAGGATAGTATTTACAAAAAAAAAAAATCCACAATCCCTTCACGCTAATGCGGGTACTCTTCCTCTAAATATAACTTGCCTTATACATAAAACAATTAGTGTAGTTAGTACAAACGCGTATAGCCCGAACGGTTAGTAAAACATGGCGCTAAAAAAACTAATGTGAACGGTCAGAGTTGTGATGGGCTACACTGCCGTACACAGCTGAATTTCACCGACCGTTGACCGAAATCAGAGTTTGATTTTTCCATTTGTATTTTCCAGTCCTCTGAATGTTATCTACTGCAGCAGCTTAAATATATTGTTATTAAAATCTCCAATATTTTAAATACCGGTTTATATCGACTCACTAAGGTTGATTTGGACAATTTGATAACATTAGTAACGGAAAGGAGACCTTTATAAGATTTTTTTCTCACTCTATATTTTGTTTTTCCACACATATTTTGGTCTTCAAATAATATATTTTTAATAGAGGAGTGGTGTTGAATAAATACGTACTATTAAAGTCAATATCCATTTGAACGATGCTGCGTTATTTTCTGGAAATCAACACAAAATCTCGGTGAAACTGTTCTTCAGTGTACTGCTGAAAGCAATGTGACCCCACTGTACTGTCATACGCCATCGGCCATATACGGCAGACAACAATATTGCCAAGAACGGATCCAGTGTAAACTTAGTCTAAGGGTCCCGTGTTCGATTCCCGGAATAGCTGAAATACTCATTATTCGTTAAATGCAGTTTTCCCATTTCACAGTAATTAATTAACGGGCGGGGGCTGGTTTGTGTGTCTATGCTGCGATGGTTTGTTTGTCGAAATGTAGATACTATTTTTATTTCAAGTATTTCTATGTATATAATGGTCAGGTGAAGAATATTGGAAGCCACACGTGGCACTCCAATGTCCCTAGATTTGAAACCTGCGAGTTACGAGTCTATAGTGGATTATTAGATACTCACCCGTAATCTCGCAAAGAAACTGAGACAGAATTTGTATATCTAGTACAGCAACATACAAACAGATGGAGGTACCTTTCCCTCTTCAGTTGTAGCTTTATGAGAATTATTTTGTTGGAAGAGAAGCGCCATTCTACAAAATAAAAAACGAAAACAAAATATATAATTTTTTATATGCACAATGCAGTCCTTCATTAACACCGATCAAAGTAAAACGGTTTTTTTATGTGAAAGCTGACTTAATTCACATCATAATTCAATAAAAACAAATCATTTACTGACAGACTGCACTGTGCATCCAAAATAATGATATAGTTTTTTTTCTTATCTATTTTGTACAATGGCGCTTTTATTCCAAGAAAATCATTGGCAGAAAGATGCGAATGAATACGGTAAGACACGTCCATCTTGTTTTATGTTGCTATACTCGATGGAAAAGTCCTGACCCGCACGATATTTTACCAGCGAGCTGAATCCTCTCTCTAGGCGCTAGCGTGACTTTAGTTTTCGCAGCTCAGACGTTTCAAAACTGGGTCTTTGTGAGATTACGAGAGAGCGATGCGTTACTCGTAGGTTTCAAAACTAAGGGCCCTGATATGCGTTGCTCAAGGAGGATTGAGCTAAGTTAACAGATTCCAACATTAGATGTCACCACACAGCAACAAGCACACCATAATGCTTTTAAAACTATAAAATAATAATATTAATGATGTTGCTGAAAAAAATCTGTGGCAAAGCGTACTATTCACAGTGATACCACTTATAACAGTTGATACTGAGAGAATATTTTTAAACGTGAGACAGTCAATTTACACTTTGGAAATGTACCCAAGAATAATACCAGTAACTAAATCTCTTAATGCAATGCATAAAAAGAGTTTCCACGTACAAGGCTGGATGAAAAACCTATTGGAAACTCTGGGTGGCAAATGCATGACATTTCGCAGAGCAATTGATAAATATAATTTATGTTTTTTACGCTTACTCACACCAAGCACTTCTTGCACCCCCTGCCACTCTTATATGCATATGGAGTTTGTGGACAGTCCTTAAGTGTGTGAATAATATTAATTTTTAACTCATTAAATTAAATTATGTTTTTTTAGTCTATTCGAATAATTAGAAAAATTACACCTTGACACATGGATCGAACCCATGTACAGGACTCATTTTTCTATTTATTATAATATTACTCAATTACGGCTGATCTCCGTAAACCCCCAAACCTTGCCTTTCATATATACTTAAGTTTAAGTCATAGCAATGCTTTCTTCCATCTTTATTAGTTTATAAAGCTTCAGGTATTATAGATTCAATTCCAGCAGAGTTAATAAAGGGCGTTGGTGAAAAGTTGGTAATAGACATTAATAAAATGATACTTTCTATATGAAACCATGATGTCTACCACAAGAATGGAAGGAAAATATAACAATACAATGCAACAAAATTTTATTTAACATAGTTTTTGAGATTGACGCAATATGCAGAGGAAATAAATGGTGATCATTTGTGTGAATTTCGACGAAATGGTATCAACGGATCTGATTTTTAATATTGGGAGAGTATTAGAAAAAAGTAGGAATACAAAATGATGGTAAATTCATTTATATAGATTTTAAAAAGGCCTATTATTCGGTTAAAAGAAACAAATTCTATGAAATTTAGTTTAGTTTGGGATACCCAATAAACTTGTCAAGCTAATTAAGGAATGTTTGACTGAGATGCGTGGCAGTGTACAGGCTGGAAGTCACTTATCAGACACTTTCAAAATACATAATGGATTGAAACAAGGAAATGCACTTTCTCGATTAATTTTAAATCTAGCCTTGGAATATGCTATTAGGGTAATGCAAGAGAGTAGGAAAGGGTTGACATTAAACATTACAATAAAGCTATTAGGATATGAAGGTGATTTAGTTTATTAGGTAATATTAAGGAAACTGTTACAAGAAAAGCATAAATTTTATCGAGAATAGTAGGCCTAAGGAGATATGTTTAGAAGTAAACTCTGAAAAGACTTAGTATAAGAACATAGAAAGACCACAGATTAAAGACAATAATTGAGATATTACTGCGAACCACATAACATTTGACATAGTTAATGAGTTTAAATATTTGTGAACAATTTAAACTAGCAATAACGATAGTAAATTGGAAATTAAGAAAAGAATAAAGTCAGGACATGTGTGATATTACTCTGTCAGTTAGTTGTTTACACCTCGCCTGCTATCAAGAAATGTAAAAATCAAAATATACGAACACAATAAAAGTCTTATAGGCCGTTTTATATATGTGTGTGAATCATTATATCTTTCCTTACATAACGAAAACCAATTTAGAGTGTTCCGAAACATGGTTATTAGAAAGATATTTGGTCCCAAAGGGATGAAAACTCTGGGGAGTGGAGAAGGTTACATTATGATGAGTAACATTCTCTGTAATCATCACAAGACGTTGTTAGGAAAATCAAATCTCGCATATTACAGTGGGCAGAATATTTAACGTGAATGGAAGAATCAAGAACCGTGTTAAGGGTATTTACTGGAAAATCCAGTGGGAAGAGACTATTTGAAAGATCTATACGCAGGATAACATTAAAATGGACCTGAAAGAGATAGGTTGTAGTGAGGTGAACTGGGTATAACTGGCTCAAGATAGGGATAGGTGGCGTACTTAGTGCTGTGATGGCCTTCCGAGTTCCTAATGCCATAGAGTAAGTAAGTGGTTTAGTTGACTAAAATTGGCATTTTACCATGTTGTAAAACGTTTGCCACCACTGAAAAATGTATTATAGAAAATGTGATCAATATAAGTATATTAAGTAAGTCATAAGGGTTAACTTTAATTTTAAAAAAATTATTTTTGTAATGCATAAGTTACTTTATTCCATAATATATTTCAACTAACTAAAATTTATCATGTAAGGTAAATCGTTAAATTAAATAATTGAATTATTGGGGTGGACGTGTGTCCCCCGTTGAATTATTGAGGGGACATGGATTCTAGACAACCCAGACCTTGAAAGACTTGTATAGGGTTAGCCTCAATCATACTTGGGACCATAATTTTGTTTAAGTATAGTCATACACTTGATCAATAATATTTAAGGTTAATCTTTCATATGCAATACCTTACATTTAGGACTAATTCTACATATGAACAGGGGTGCACACACGAGGTGGGTCTCCTGGCGAACATGAACTAGCCTATAAATAAAATATTAAATAAAAATCAATTATTTTTCAATGTTAAATCACTTTAAAGCAGTGGTTGAAAATAACCCAATGTATCAATACATTATGTGTATATATAGCCTAATTAAGTAATTTGTAATTTGTTCAAATTATGAGTCTTATACGAGAAATGGCTTGGATTGACTATTGACCTGTAACTTCTTTACTTTCGACCCTCCCATAAAAATAATTTCTGTGTGCCCCCCTACTTAGGAATGTATTTTCCCTAACAATAGCATAGTGCAAATAATAGAAGAATGTTAAAAAATATTGTAATTCTTTTTACACAGTAATCAAAGCAGTTATTTAATCAAAATTATTAATAATTAAACATTTAACTATAGTAACCTCCGATTTGGAGGGTACTTTTATTTGTCTAGTTGAATAGTCTGGTCTAATATATTATTTTATTTATTATTATTTAGCACCGCGTCTTACTACCCGTTCGGGTTATACGCTTAAGTACTAATTACACTAATGGATTAGGAATTGGGAAGGTTTAATTAAAGGAAGTGAACCCACATTTGCGTGGAGAGAGAGTGGAACACCACTTAGGAAAAACCACCCCCAGTTCACCCGACCGAGATTCGAACCTCGATCTCTCCATCCTCAGCAGTCGGGCTCAACATGACAAGCGCGTTAGCCAACTACGCCACAGAGGCGGGTTCTAATATATCAATCATCGCTGATTAACTTATTAAAAAATTCATACCCAAAATTCCATTACTACCGGAATTTTCTCTACTATTCGAAAGTTGAAATTCCACCTGATAGGATTCCTCCCATATCTTAAAACTACCTCTGGTTTCCATGAGATTCTGCAGTTTATGTCCTTACAAGCCCGAGATTCCAGATCTTGATTTCTTAAGTTCATTAAGCCGCCTGTTCTTTTTCCACAAAATTGATACTTTCACCCCGCTATCAATAAAAAATCAGAACCTTTCTTCCTAGTAGATTAGGTGCCCCAAATATCCCCCTTGCCTAATATCGCCTACTCGTGTTTCCGAGGTACAATGCGTGCCATCTATGAGTAAATGCAGTAACCTTGAAGTTCTGAGGTTGTACTACAAGCAGCGCTAGCGGTAACGCTCCTATCACTGAACACAGAAGCAGTATAGTGCCTGAAGTTGATTTGACTGTTGCTATCATACTTTTTGTCTCCAAACAATCCAGTGAATGACTAGGTAGGCGCATACGAATTCTAATTTTGATAATACGATTTGAACGTGCATTAATTGGAGAATCAAAAGGTGCTGTTATTTTCGAACAAAAACTGTGTTTAAACCCCTGTTCTTAACATGTGTATGTTGACTGTGCTGTGTTCCTAATATCGCCTACCAACTTGATCCTAATGTAACGATCTTACAAACGAGTACGAGTTCAACCAATTCAACGCCAAGTAATATGGGGCTACACTCACCACCTGCCTGCTGAATGGGCCCGCTTTCCGCTCGCCTTGGACACGCACGCACTCAAGAAAACCCAACGGACACTGAGAGTGGGGCCGCTGCCTTCAGTTCGACTGTGATTAAGGCCCCGCCCACCAAGAAGAAATCGTCGAACTTGACTTGAGCTGTTTCCGGTTCTCCTAAAATTAAATGCTATCAGCGCTATCTTTAAAACCCCTGAGCTGCAATTTTCTCCCACCTGAGCGCTGCTCGTTTCCTTTCATTCATATATTCCTTCCCTCATTTCCCCCTCTCTGAGGTCAGAATCGACGCTCACAAATTGTATAAAAAGGACTGTATGCTTCTAATCTCTACTAACTATACCACAGGCTCATTAAGGTGAGGGTGTTGTCCGACGTCTCTTCTGGGATTACTTATTCTTTGAAATTCTTTTTTGGCATTATTATGGGGGGGAACTGTTTTCTAAATTTACCGTTTAGGCTTAACTTCGAGAGATTTAACTTGGTTCATGGCTAATGGGATTTAAGTGGCGTATCCACGGCTTATCAAAGTTTACTTAGATCCTTTTGGTGCACCTTAAGTGCTATCTTCACTCTTACCTTAATCGGTCATACTTGGGTCATTCAACCGGGGTGTAAAATAATCTTTATATGAAATTAAACCTTGGTACTTTGTTATGCTTTATGTGTTAGGCGTAAACACGTTTTGGTGGCGTTATGTTAGCGCAGGTTAGACTGAAATTGTTATTGAGAACATTCATTGGAGTTAAATAATGGGGACAGCCATTACGGCGTATCTGACGTTAACTTGGGATTTGGTTGTATCTCTGATTTTTAGGCTGAGAGCATAGCTCTGTATTTAAATTTAAATTATCAGGTTCTTTATGTAAATATTAAATGGGTAGGATTGTCGTCTCTCAGACACCATGTATTGTTAATGTGCCTCGTAGGGTTCTTCTAGCCGAAACATTAATAGAATTGGTCCTAAAATTGTATAGTAGGTTAGACTTGAGTTATAAGTCTAGGATATACTTGCAAGCAGATGTTAAGGTTATTAAAATAACAACATATGAGGTTTAACCATAGTTGTATGTATAGGTATTTGAACTTAGTAACGTATAGTGATATAAGGTTTACTAGTTTAGGGTTTGATAAAATGAAACTAAAGCTTCAGCTCATGAAATTTAATCATGTTTATATGTAGTTAAGCTCAGTTACGTAAGGTAATGAAAGTGACGGCCTTGCGGTCTAATAGAGTTAACTTTATTTTGGGCTATCATGCTGAATTGTCACCTATAGCCAGTTAGGGCTTAACTTCATATTGATAATGAGTGGAGAGGTAAATGTATAGCATGTATGTGCTTAGGCTGCTAGGGTTAGTACGAGGACTCTACAAATTAGTATCTCGAAATATTGACATTATAGGCGAACCTCACCAATGAACTTGTAACCAGGTATCCACGGGTAGGATCTCTTGAGTGGACCCTGAACTGAACCTTGACTCTAAATTTAACTTTGTAATCTCTGGGTCATATCTTTAATAGAGTAAATTCCTATTATGAATATTTTCGGCTAATTAGCTATACTTTGACATTGTACTATGTTTGTTGTTTTTGATATAACTAATAAACCTGCCTACATTATTTTCTTGTATCTCTTCTGCTCTCCTGCACGCTCCATTTGTTTTAAATAGATGAGGGTGAAAGACGGTACACTAATATCGCCTACTAGGTGATATTTGGAACAGCTACTTTAATTTACTCGAGTCATACCTACCATTCAACCACGAAGTTTTGCAATCTTATATCCTTCTTAAATTTTTTATTTTATTACACTTTCCGTTCATTTTTGTTGTAGGCCTCTTGCCTAAGATGGGGAATGAAAAAAAGAAGAGACAGACATGGAGTACGTCGAGACTGCAGGCTGCATATCAGGCAGTTCTCAACAAAGAAATGGGAACGTTGAAGGCATCCAAACAGTTTGGCATTCCAAGATCAACAATTCGAGAGTACATTAAAAAAAGGTGTGAATGAGAAAAATGACGTAACTGCAGAGGTAATAACAGTGGTTAGAAAGAAACTTGAAAAAAAAAATGTACTGATGGACAATTTAGAAAAGAAGCTAGTTCACTATTGCAAGAAAATGGAATCCAATTTTTTTGGCTTGACTCGTTTAGACGTTAAGCAGATGGTCTACCAACTTGGCGTGAGGAACAATCTTCTCCACCCCTCCTCTAAAAAAAACAAACACAGCTGGTTGAAAGTGGCTGAATTAGTTTTTGAAAAGGAACGCTTCCCAATTGATAATCAAAACTCCACAGTCTTGTCAAGAGCTAGAATCCCAGGGTTTACTGAAGAAAACGTGAAATATTTTTTCACTATTATTAAAGCATAACCTGAGAAATTAAGTTCAACCCTACCATAAATCTTAATGTAGACGAAATGGGCACTACAACTGTCCAAAGTAAAAATGTACAGGTGATTTGCACGAAAGTGAAATCAGCTGTATACAACATATCATCGGTAGAGAAGGGGAAGCTGAATACGATAGTCACGTGTATGTCTGCTGCCGGCAAGTCTGTTCCCCCGATGATAGTTTTCCCCAGGAAGAGGACGGACATAAATCTAACGATGGGGCTCCTCCTGGGTCTATTTCAGGATTTCATCAATCAGGCTGGATTCAGTGCGACTTGTTCTGTAAGTGGATGAAACATTTTGCGACTTTTGTTAAGCCTACAGCAGAAGGCCCAGTTGTATTGATCCTGGATGGCACTACTCGCACACGAGTAACCTGGAGGTGATCAACTTTGCTAGGGAAAACAACATCATAATGCTCTGCCTGCCACCTCACAGTACCCATAAGATGCAACCCTTAGACGTTGCCTTCATAAAACCATTCAAAACTTTCTACAATCAAGAAGTTAATAAATGGCTTTCCAGCAATGAGAGCAGAATTGTGACGTAGAATAAGTCGCGGAACTAATGGGTAAAGCTTACATCAGAGCTGCTACAATGGCTAATGCTAAGCGTGCTTTTCGTGCCACCAGCATTTACCCTTTCAATAGTGATTTATTCACAGACACTGATTTCATTGAGGAAGTTAGCAATATCCGCCAAGATGCCATTCCAGATGCCAGAATTGATCCACCAACTCTCCCGCCTGTCAAGACCACACTCTTTCAATTTACCATGGCTAGTGACAATGCCATTCCAGATGACAGAATTGATCCACCAATTCTCCCACCTGTCAAGACCACACTCTCTTAACTTCACATGGCTAGTGAAGATGCCATTCCAGATGCCAGAATTGATCCACTGATTCTCCAAACTGTCAAGACCACACTCTTTCAACTTCACATGGCTGGTGAAGATAAAGCCTCATCCGTGTCACATTCCTCAACAGGCTCATCCGGAACTGCTTCAGTCTCGCCCAAGGACATATGATCTATAGTTAAAGTGCAACCGTCGTCTTGAAAACGAAAGGGTGGAGATAGTGTGGTCTTAACTATCTCTCCATGTTAAAAAAAAAGCTGAAGGACTTTTATAGTACAGCAAAAGATAATAGAAAAGAATCTGCTCAGGCCTTGACAAGTAGTAGGACAGCACAAAAGGGGAAACCGGCCTCCAACATAAAGAAAAAGCCAATTAAAAAAAAAGCGTAAAGTCTCAAACTCCTCTAGCAGTGAGGATTTAGATGATCCTCCAATAGAGGACACTGACAATTATATGGACTTTTACATCCGTGACTCCGTGAATGCCACCTGCGCATTTTGCAATGAGAAGTATTCAGACGATTTGAGTGGTCAGGAGTGGGTCATGTGTAACTTGTGCTTTAACTGGAACCATCACTTTTGTGATGCAGCCAGTAGAGAGCGCAGGAAATATATATGTTCCTTCTGTTCGAACGATTAAGGTGCTGAAACATGTTTTTAAACTTTTTACATAATACATTTTTAAGAATTTGTGTCTTTCTTGTGTTTTTTATTTGGGTCCTTTTTTTCTTAGGAAAAGATTAAAGTTAGTTTACATCATTTGTGTGTGTTGTCCCGTCTGAGTAAGAGTGAATGCTGGAGTGAAGGCCCGGGTGGAAAAAGGGTAGCCATTGCCCCACGTGATTGGACTAGGCCTACCCACCACCCCAACCCCACGCCTCCAGCATTCACTCTTGCTCGGAAGGACTTTACTAGCAACTCCTTTTAACAGATGCTCCTAATTTCACCTGGTAGGTGGTAATAGGAACAGGGGTATGCGATATTAGGAAACAACCTGGTTGTTCACTGGAAATTTCAATTTTTTTCAATTGAGCTACATAACTTAAACTGGCACGGATTTTGAAGTGAGTTGATCTCAGGATAACAAAGGAATATAGTTCTTAGTGATATTTACTCAGTTTCCAACTTAATTAGAAAACTAGAGGAGGATGAGATGTAGAAAAATAGAATAGGCGATATTTGGGTCACCTACGCTACTCGCCCAACGCACGAGTCCATTTGCGCCTTTTCCATCGCCTACAGCTACAGAAGGAACTATCCTTATTGAGAAATGGCATTTGTGGCTGAGCCAGCAGCGCCCTTCATATTTGGGTATTCTGTTGCGTATTACCCTACATTTCCTTATAAAATGACTTATTCCAACACAATTGGAACAAGTTTTTCTTAAGCTATCTTCTTTTAAATCTGACCCATCTTTCTCTTTTTGACCATTCCTAGCTAATTGCCCTTTCTTATTGCATAAGAAGCACTTCATTTTACTATTTATTTCAAAAATTATCTTATTGTTGCTCTTTTATACCTCCCTTGGTCTATGGTCTGATTCCTATACATTATTGCTGGCTTCTATTCACTCTTATAGTGTTTAGGTTTTGCCATGTGGTTCAATTTATTTAGATTTCTAGAAATCACATTTAAAAATGAATTAATTTTTCTGGTCAGCTTCAAGTTTCAAAACTTGGTTAGATGCAACATCATCACCTAACTAGTACGTGTTGATGTTCAATTTTTTAATACTGTCGGCCAATTATTATTATTATTATTATTATTAGCACCGCGTCTTACAACCCGTTCGGGTTATACGCACTTACGCTAATGTGTAATGGTAGGGTGATTGTGAGATGAAATGGAGGACCTACAGTTTAACGTGGAATCCGAACCACGGTGGAGGCCTGACATTCCCCACATTCACAAGATGTCTTGTCAGAGGTGAAGGAAGGGTTTGATAATCAGATAAATCTGTGCCGGGACCGAGGATTGAACCCCGGCCGCCAGCACAGAAGTCTGACACCTTACCCCTAGACCACCAGGTCACCTACTTGTTACAGTTAAAAAATTAATAAAATAAATATTAGCATCATCTTCTTGTCGACCAATAAACAATAGTATTTTCAGCATCAGTGAAAAATTCCTAATTTGCAAATTTGCAAACTGCTCTAAGGTCCTCATTTATTAATTTAACTTCAGTCAACTATCAATCCAAAAGGTCAATAGCGGTCAACTTAATGACCTGATACATTAAATATAGCTATTGTGATTCAAACAATAGTTTCTAAACTTACTTCCGGTGAATGTTACTTGGACTGAGCTGCTCTCCTGGACTTCTCAATGAACTGGTCTACTCACCGAAATTTGGATGGTCTGCTCATCAAACGACTGAATGGTCTACTCACCGAACACGTGGATAATCTGCTCACTGAACTACTGGATGGTCTTCTCATCGAACGGCTGGATAGTCTTCTCGCTGAACGACTAGTTCCAAACTCGTTTTACGACTCTCAATCACGAGTAGCCCTATAGCCTAATCCTTAGTGATAGTTCCATTATTTTTCGACAACACTTTGCCAAAATCCAAATCCCACTTTTGACACCAATCTGTCACTCCCTAGTTCTTATTAGTGACATTTGCCAACCCCAACCTCAGTATAGGGATTGGTGGATATCAAGTCCCTAAAAGTTTTCAAAGAAGGAAATGAGCACTTTCAAGCCCAGATTAACACTTGTTGGGGCCCTGTGCCAAGTATAACTTGGGACCCTTATAAGTTAATTCCCCAATGAATGATTATGAATCTTACGTATACATATATCATACATAGATAATTTTATTTGAAGACAAACATTTTTGTAAACGTTTAGCAATCATGGTGAGTACAACGAGTTTTGTTATTAATATATTAATTATTAATACTATAGTAACTATTAAACTATACATTCTATTATATTCTGGGTGGATTATATTACTGTAAATTAATAGCTAATAATATATTAATACTGGACATTATATAATCATAGACTATTTCAGTGTGATTTCGTTTTACGTAGTCCGCCGTCTGCAGATAAAATAGTAATAGTCTTTAGTTTAGTAAAAATATTTAATTATTTTAAACTCTTATTTTTTGCGGTTTTATCACGTCCTATTTAGTTATTTCTTCAATATTTAATAATTTTATTATTTTAGCTCAGAAATTATTGTCAATGGAAAATCAATGTTTATTTTTCTGTCAAAAGTCAACGGTGCGGTCTGCAGACATGTTTTTTTTCCGGTTTGACAAAAGCAAAGGTTGCGTTAATTTATAAGCACGGGCTGTCGGACTCCACGTAATACCAGGCTACCAGCAACGAACTATGATTAAATGTATTATACTCGTATGTATCGATCAATGAAGAATGACCAAATGTGATCAGGGCACCAGGTCTCAAACCGTGCCCGGTAACAAGATAAAAGTGTGAACCCCCCTCTTTTTTTATTATTGGACTTCAGATGTGGTAAAACATCATTGTCTAGTGTGCAGTTAACAGAAAAGAAGGAACATATCTACAGTAGCCTTAATCTGTTTTTTTTTTAATTAGACTCTTCTACAAGCTATTTGGTGTGTTCCTTCCCCTTTTGAAATTTGAATACCCGTAGAAGATATTTAGAACTGTCTTCGCCTAAACTGATATGTCTATTATAAGAGCTATTTGAAATGCTCTTCCCCAAGAAGGTTTTTGAAAATTAGGTGACTTTAAAAGCTATTTGGAATGTTCTCATCTGGAAAATATTTAAAAATGAAATGTCTTTTAAAGCTATTAAGAGTGGGCCTCTTCCGGCAAATTTTGAAAAATTGAATTTCTCGGAAGCAATTTCGAATAATGTTTCTCTGGTGATTTTGATGATTGGATGTCTTAGAATATTTTTATAATGGTTTTCTCCCAACAAATTTTTGAAAATTGGATGCCTCTTCAAGTTATTTGGAGTTTGATATAAAACCATCGTTCAGCTTCTTGTTAAAAAAATATCAGAGGGGCGGGAGATAAATTTAAAGGGGGCAAGTTTATTTAAAGGAGATAGGAGTTTTTTCTAGTAAGAAGGATCAGTTTTTTCCATAAGGGGAGTGCCCTCTCATCCCTGTTAATACACCAAGTCTTGACTTTAATTTGTACGTGTTTTAAAAACTTTGTTGACACTTTTACCAAAGAAAAGCAATGTCAAAAATCAATAAGTAAATTAAATGAACACTGAAATGTTACGCCTATGATGAAGTATTTATTTTAAACGTGATTTACTGCCGACTCTCTTTGTTTGCCAAATTTAGTTTCAATTAAAAAATTATAGACTTCGTCAAATAAGAGGGACAAGACCAGAACGAACCAATAATATAATTGTATCAAATGCCAATATGTTTCTCCTTATGAAACACCATCTGGTGAGCTGGGCTTGCACTGTTCTTTAGTATGGATAAGCATTTTATTGATGGTCATTCATGTTTTATTTATTTATTTTCATCTTTTACATTTGTTAACTTTCCTGAAACATTATTCTATAATGAATAAAGTATGTCTGTGGTCAATGAAAGGTAAACAAATTTCTTTGAATTATGATGTATGAATATATATTACATGTGTTTATATATAATGCTTGATATGATCAATGAACTATTAAGTGTATGTTTCATAACTCTGATCAATGTAGAATGATTAGAGGTAATGTTTCATAGAAGGAGCTAATGGTTGGCAAGAGACGACTGCACATATAAAAGGCCTTTCAGAGAGAGGGAGTATATTTTAAAAGTCTTACAAGAGTCTGTCTGATCAAGCACATCTTGTAAACTTCTTGATTACCTTCAGTGCTATGTATTATTTCAAAAGTAGAGAGAATTAGGTCAGCATTCCTGTCAGAGCATGCCCCAAGTCACGAGGAGGGTGATTTATCTACCTCGATAAGAATTTTTGAAGGAGGAGTATCTTGGATGGTGAGCGGGAGTTCAGGATGGGTTCGGATATGGTTTTGAAGAGAGGAATTTACCGTTATGGGCTCAAGTAGTTTATCGTCGCAGCGCTAGCAGGCTGGCTGATACATGTCAGACCTTTCACAGGGAGAAGAGGTTGAGCTAAGGAGGAAGGGTTAGGGAATGGTTGTTTCTTGTTGGTTACATCTCTTATTCCTACACCCTATGTTTTATACCATGGGTCTATTATATATATATATATATATAACATTATTTTATTGGTATTAGGTCCTTATTTCTCTAATATAATGGGTAAAGGATAGTAGAGTTTTAAATTATGTGTGAGGGTCAATGGAGTGTATCCACAAACACTTTTGTTTCTTTAAATTGTCATTGAATAAAATTATATTATTTTATTCGTCTTATGTCATTACTCCTTTAATATGATGAGTAAAGTATATTAGCGGCAAGAAAGTAGACGTAAGGATCATTGAAATTGGTCTGAAAAAGTATTCTACTTTAATAGAATATTGAATAAATTTTTATTTTTTAAATTATTTTATTTGACTTTGTCCATTCTTCCTCTAAGATATTAAGAAAAGAACGGTAATATTTTATAACTTGTACATAAGGAACGATAGGGCTGCTCATAAACAGAGTGTTATCGTTAATAAACCAGCCATAGACGACAGATCGCAACTTAGCATGAGGTCCGCCTTTTTCCTTTCAAAGATTAATTCATTTAAAATGCTAAAATGAGAGAGTAAATGGTTAAAGTAAAAGGCCGTCAGCAGAAGCTCTTTTCCTGAAAGGTATGTGTGAGGGGCTTGTATGGGAGGGGGGGGATCCCCATTCATGGCAGTTCAGATGGTCAAGTCAAGTCAAGTCAAGTTAAAAATGGCACCGGCGAGGACGACCTCCATGCTGTTTAAGGGTAGATTGAATAGGGATCCAACCATAAAGTTAGGTACGAAATCTATAAGAAGAAGCCATACGGTCAGATACCTGGGAGTTACCCTAGATGAAAACAGGAACTTCACAGCGCACATGGAGGGAGTGATGGGGAAAACTCTGTCGGTGATGAATAAAATTATAATCATGGGACAGAGGCGGTTTTATCTGCCTATGCGGATAATAAGGACATACCATCAGATGATCCTTCTCTCCATTGTGAGCTATGGGGCGTGCATCTGGGCTCACAGACTAAACAATGTCGCTCCGGCTAAGGCGATTCAGGGTCTGCAGAGGAACATCTTATTGAGGCTGACGGGAGCCTACCGGACTGTAGCAACGGATGCATTGAGTGTGGCCCTAGGTGTATGGCCGTTGGACCTCCTCATAAGGAAGAAAGCTGTGGCGTACTGGCTAAAAAAGAGAAACTTGGAGAAGGTGAGACTCCTCACCACACACGATGTGACAACTTTTGGAGAGGCGGAAATAGTCCTGTTGGAGGAGTGGCAGAGACGTTGGGAGAGAAGTGGGACAGGTAGGAGGACTTATCAATTGTTCCCAAATGTGGTTGAGAGACTAGAGAATAAACACCTCCAGCCATCTCGGGGTCTTGTCCACTTCATCACGGGGAAGGGACCGTACCCGGCATCTCTAAGGAAGCTGGGGTTGATAGAGTCGGGGAATTGTCAATGTGGTGAGGAGGGAACCCCTGAACATGTGGTGCTTGAGTGTGTCATTACACTAGAAGCAAGAAGGAACTACCAGAGAGAGATCCTGGGAAGATTAGTAGGCGAAGTACTGAGGGACCCAATCTATTGGAAATTCTTAGACCAGATTGCACTGGAAGCGTCAGATAGAGCAAAGACAGCCTACATAGACAGACTTAAAGAGGCACAGGGATGAATAAGACGGGACGTTGACACTGACAATGACGAAGAAGATGACAGTGACACGGAGGGCGGGACTGACACGGACACTAGTGCGGTCTCAGCGGGGAGTGAGTAGGGAAAAAAGGATTGTTAAAAGGGGATAAGCTGTAACAATCCTTGCCGGGAAAGAAAAAATGTGTATGTGCTGGGAGGAGCAAGCGCGAGCCCTGGGAACTGGATTCCAGTAGGACTGAGTGTCTGAAGGAACACGGGGGATGCCCTTGAGATCCAAAAGACAGTTTTCCAGTCGTATGAACAAAAGTTAGTGGAATGATTATGAACTCTGAGGGGTTCCCTGCACCGTATGACCCACCACCTTGGAAACAAGAGAGGTGGGTTATGGTTGATGGGCCCTCAGAGTCAAGATGGAGAAAGGCGGCTGCCCTGCAGCCCTCTGGTACCATCTGGGTGATGGTGTTCCCCGGCAGTAATGGGAATAGAATGGTTTAGTAATTTAGCTTAGTTAGTAGTTAATATAGATAATTTGGGACGGGGGAACTAGATAGGGGGTAGATTAGGAAATTCAGCTGCGAAGGGTAGAAAGTAGGCGGGGCACCAACTCTGATAGGGCGCCTCCCCAGGTGGTTATTATGGGATGCCCACCTCTGCTGAGCGCTTGGCGGACTCGGGAGTGAAATCCCGGGCATTGTGAAGGGCCTAGCGGGGGAGGGTACCGGGGGTGTAATATACCCGGGGGGGATCAAATTGAGCTAAGGGTAGTTGCATTTTATTTAAGTTAAGAGCCAAAATATGTGTTGTAATGTTAAAAAGGAAATTCATATTAAAATTGTGTAAATTAAGTAAAAGTTGTGTGGAAAAACGGCCCGGATTTAAAGATTGTAAGATACCGGGCCTGTAAACACTGAATAAATAAATAAAATAAAAGTTCAGATGGTGCACTATAGTGTGACAAACCCTTACTGTGTCAGTCTTCACCTCGGTGGAAAAACCACTTTGTCATTGACTCACTCCTGGCTGTCAACTCCATAAGGAGGAGGAGCCCACTGACACTTTTGTTATTTGACGTGAGAATAATATTTTGGGTAGTATGCCATTTCTGAAATACTATCATTTTGCACTACAGAGAATGCACGTTTTTATCACATAAAATACCATTAGGTCTATTTTTATTTAAGTTGAATCTAAAAAAATTGGTTTTCCTCATTTATAAAATAATTATAAGTATGAATAGGTTATGTGTCTGCTGTCTCCGGTTGTTCTTCCAGCAAGATCTATTCGGACTCGCCTCTATACAGTCTTATATACAAGCCTGAAACTTTAGATATTCCCTACATAGATTCTTATTCAATCTCTGTCAATCCAATCCCTCGTTCATATAGGTCTTCTCGTATTCAATTTACATATTTGATATCCTCTATTGTTTGTTAAATAATCCAATTATTTATAAATAGCCTTTCACTATATCAACAATCACTATTTAGAATCCAATTGACTCCAAAACACTTCCCTGAGACACACCTAAATAAACTCTAGCTTAGTTGGGAAACTAGCTATTCATTCTCTCTCACTATGCGATTGGTTGCTCAAATGATCTACACTCCACCTCAAAAAAACAATAACTTATTTCCAATCATGCAATCCCGCCTCTCCAGAAAAAATAAAATTTGTAAATTTCCTACCAAATTCTTATACCGCTTTTGGATCCATGATGATAGCTTTCAAAATACACCAACGTATTTTATTGCAATAAATGGCTGCGAAATGAAACTGTTATCTTTATTATTTTTTGGGGATTGAATGATTTGTCATAAATAATAAGTTGCAGAATAATTAATATAAATTTGCGTGTGAATATATTAAATAGGTCACAGTAACATTTTAACTATCATATGATATCTTTCTAGCTCAGTTCCACTATCAAATATTTTAAATGTATCCTAAGCAAAGATATCAGAATCAATATTAAAAAAACTTACGTGTGTGTAACTTTATTAACTTTGTAACATAAGCCAACGTAATCATTTTCAAAAGTAGTTATTTAAAATACAGAATAATGTATTTTCACATAAAGTTAACTCAAAATGTTTACATATAAAATCACTATTTAAAGGGCTACACTTCTTATTGATTATTTGAACTATACTAATCCATAGGATACAGTTAAAGATAAATCACTATACAGTCAACTCTCGATTCTACGACCCCGGGAATAGCGTCCCTCTCGAAGTAATGACCCTTTTTTGGGGAACCGTGAAAAATGTGGGGAAAAAGGTTGAAAAGTTTAAGGAAATCGGCTGTAAAATGTGTTTGTTGCATTTATTTAGGTCACTGCGTTGCAATTATCTTTGTGAGCGCTGTATTACTAGTAACTGGGGTGGATCAGGTATAAAAATAGACACCACCTCATCAATGCCAGCCAATAGCACTTGACTTTGTCCACCCCCTCCCACAAGCAAGACAATGTTTCCCTACGCGCGACTGCCGCTACATCACGCGCCAGGCTTGCTTTTGCCATTGTTATTTCGATTCTCGATTTGGTTACTAATTTGGTTTGATTTTGTGAACAATTTTTGACGACCCATGCTATTGTTTAACATTGTTATTTTGATTTGGTTACGTTTTTGGTTGGATTTCGTGAACGATTTTTGATGACCCACGCTATTTGTTGTATAAAAAAATGCAATTTTTTCGTATGAAGGTCAGGGTGGAACAAAATCTGTTAAAATTCCAATAACGACCCCTTCGAAATAACGACCCTTTTCCAGGGAACCGTGAAAGGTCGTATAGTCGAGAGTTGACTGTAATTTTAGAGGACAAAGGAGGGGGAAACCCTAGTAAATAAAATTCCTCCTTTTTATTATACTGCCATGTCCGGGACTAGAACCGTGTATCACCTCCAGGTTCAGAGCTGAAAGCATCCAATTTAGCTCACTGGAACCGAGATGAGTCTCCCGGTAATATCCACGTTTAAACACTCGCCCCCCTCCCCCATCGATTTGAAAAAATAAAACAAACATAAGCAATTTTTAAAAAAACTGCTCATTATTAATAATTACTCAAATTATTCATAATATAATGTGGCATTGTGAATTGTTCAATGTTTTAGTAGGGTAAAAAAATAAATAATTTAGGAATATACTGTTGCATCATCACCAGCAGTTCAACTTCAGTGTGCTAAACAAAATTCATGTTTTTTAATTACTCTACAGGTGTTAGCAAAGGTTTTCTCTTTGAGCTTACTACTTTGCCGAGCATTGCAACTTGAGAATGTAGATCTTCTAGCTGCCATTAATATGGTAAATCGGCCCAATGAAAAAATCAATAAATAAGACCAAACACCGAAATTGAATTTTCAGCTATTTATGAATCAGCTAAAACACTTTCTTAATTTGTTTGGTTCAAATCTTGTCACACCAAGATCTACCATAAAAATACAGAGGTGTAATGTAAAAGTAGGCCTATAATCCAATGAGGATTTGTTCAGAGTTGCAATTATTTTTCCGTTTTTAGATAATTTTGCGAGTCAATTGAAAACTCGTTTCTTGAACCATCAAGAAGTACATGGAAGTTTTATGTGCCTGATTCCAAAAGAGAAATCGGTTATCATTGAAGTAGAAAAGGAACAAATGAAAAAGCTGGTTCCATTTTACGGGTAAGATTTGCAGTGTAGTGGTATGGCAGCAATTGGGGAACTTTACATGTGGCATGAAAAAATGAATGAATTGAAAATAAGTTAAAGAACGGCTATGAACTATTATGTTGCCTTCAATGAAGAAATATTCCCATTGATCAGTACTCTGTTAAAATTCTTAGTAACCTTGCCAGTGTCAACAAGCACCAGTGAAAGATCGTTCTCAACTCTTTGGAGATTAAAAACTTACTTAAGAAATACAATAGGGATGAATGGCCTAGCGATGTTAAATATAAATTGAACGACGGGGTACGGGGGTAAATTTTACCCCCCTAAACACGTATGGAAGTAAAAAGTATCATTTTTACACCCCAACCCCTAAATATAGTAAAATATTTATATAATGTAAAGATCTTGTTGAGGTAAGATACAAAGTTCCCACTAAGGTAACATAATAAAAATAAAATGTGCTTGGAACACACACTGTTTGAAAACTTTGATAGTGATAACAGCTACAGCAGAAATAAGTTGTTCAATGCTTATACGGAAAAAAAACTATCTTCGCTCCACGACGAGACAACGTAAACTAAATCACCTGTGTCTGCTGAATGCATACCCTGAGAGGCTCAACAAACTTGAAAATTGCAAAACTAGTTAGTGGTCTTATTTCTAGCAACGAATATATGGTAAAGGTGTATGAAAACCTTTAATTTTCAGTGTTTCATAATTTTTAGCTAAGCCACATCAGATATAAATTTTCTTAATTTGTTTTATGTGTATTAATTCTAATGTTTGGTAAGACTAAAATAAATGAGAAAAATGCACAATGGTATTGACAACATTGGATATGCATAGGCAGAAGTTAAACAGTCCTGTATGAAGGGAATTTGGAAAGATATTTGGCCTGAAGTTTCTGATTCTCATGATTTTGATCATGAACACGAGCTTTCCAATTCAAGACATGACATCGTTGACATAACAATATATTGGATCTGAGAACATAGACCAGGCAAATGTGGATGAATTGCTCCAATTCCACTCAACATAACTCACCAATGAAGATCTTCTAGAAATGGAGAACAGCATAAAGGATGAAGAGCTTTATGTTGTTGAGCTTATCAAATAACTTAAACAAAACAAATTTCTGAAATTTTTAAGCACATTGACAGTGCAATTAGAATCATTGAAGAGAATGATCATAACATGGATAAAAGTGCCAAAGTTTCCAGGGAGATTGATTTATTTGGCTTGCTACAAAGCACTCTATAGAGAGAGGAAGAAGAGTCTTGAGTCTTGACCATTTCATAAAAAAAAATGTTGAAAATCTTCAGTCTAACGACCCAGGACGTTCATGACAGTAAAAGCTGTCAGGAAAAAGCCTTCAAGGGAGCAGGAGTTTACATCCCAGGGCCTTTCAGAGAGCGAGAGCTTACAGTCCTCCAAGGAACTTCAAGAGAGCAAGTGCTTACTGTCCCAGGGCCTTCCATAGAGCGAGAGCTTACAGTCCAAGGAACTTCAAGAGAGTAAGAGCTTACAGTCCAAGAAACTTCAAGAGAGCAAGAGCTTACCGTCCCAGTACCTTCAAGAGAGCAAGAGCCTACCATCCCAAGGCCTTCAAGAGCGCAAGAGCTTACCATTCCAGGACTTTCAATAGAATAAGAGCTTACCATCCAAGGGCCGTCAAGAGAGTAAGAGCCTACAGTCCAAAGGCCGTCATGAGAGCAAGAGAGTGATAATCCAGTTAATTTATCATGCGATTGAAGATTAACATTAAGTGTACCTGTAGCATTGTATCAATTAGATACATTTTTTAAAGATTGCATTTGTTTACAAATTTAAGGGGATTGAGAATTGACAAAAGGTGTAGGCTACCTATAGTATTGTACTAGTTAGATAAATTAATAAAAATTGCATTAATCTACAAGTTTTATGATTTTATTTACTTTTTTCCTTTGGAGTAATCCCTATATCACCCATGTTAAAATCAATTCCCTTTACGCGTTTTTGTGTTACGCGACTATTTATCATAACCAATCACTCGCGTAGTGCGAGGGACCGCTGTATTACATTTCCCTGGTATATTTTTAATCTCAAAAATGTTATCCCCCATAAAAGCACATGATTATTTTTACCACCGCCCCCCCCCGCCCCCCCCCCCCAAAAAAAAGTTCTTGCGCCACTGTCGATTTGAATTCAGACTAAATTAATGTTGTAATCCTTAAGTTATGTTGTGTCCTTATGTTAGTTTACTGTTAAATCAAAAATGTTTTGATTAGTTAAAATAATTGTAAATCGTTACTTAGGCACTCAAAAATGAACCCTCCTTTTTACAGGTATAGAGCCCATACCACTTGGGAGATGGCCCCACACCCACCCCCTCCCCCGTTCACCAATCCTAGTAACGCCTATGGTCCACACTACAGTCTAGCCAACGTAGGAGCGGTGGTAACTGACAGCTATAAAATGATTGTTATTGCAAACATTGTTTTAAAGTCACTATTGCTTACCTATGGTGAAATAGTAATTATTTTCCAAGTAATGCTATAATATTGTCAGTATAAAGTGTTATCAAAATATTAATAATATTAGCACCGCGTCTTACAACCCGCTCGGGTTATACGCTTCAAGTACTAATAACGCTAATGGATTAGGAATTGGGAAGGTAGAATTAGAGGAAGTGAACCCGCATTTGCGTGGAGGGAGAGTGGAAAACCATTTAGGAAAACCACCCCCAGTTCACCTGACCGAGATTCGAACCTCGATCTCCCGTCCTCAGCAGTCAAGCTCAACACGTCTAGCGCGTTAGCCAACTACGCCACCGAGGCGGGTAAAGTGTTATCAAACGAATCTAATAAACCTTTCTTAAGGATAGCTGATGGAAAGACAAAAAAATATTAATAAAAATTATGATTTTTGTTTTATGGTTGTGGCAACAAGAGAGATCATAGAGCTTGAAATAATGAACTAAAATTTATTATATTCACACTTGTATATTCTTAAAACTGGCCACTAGAAACTATAAAATATATAAAAGTATTTTTATAAGTTAGAAAAGAGCCATACAAAATATTAGTTTCAAAATAAAACGTTTTTATTTTGTAAACACATGCGTATAAACACATCCAAATAAGATTTTTAAGACGCCATCAACCGTCCTTATTTCTTATTGTTCACCATCTTAATATATGAAGAGAAGGCTCCTTTTTTTTTTTTTTTTTTTTAGAATGTCTCATTTGTAAAGCATATTTAAGTGAACCACATATGTCGCTTTCACAAGAAAGTTACATCCACATCGTTATTTTCATAAATTGGTGTTTCGATATTGTAAAAACTGTTTAAATAAAAAAGAAAAAGAAATTATTTGTTGTGAAAGCTTTGCCTACCAAAAGTGACAACAACTCGACATATGGTATTGCAGATCATATGGTTTGGTGAATGGATATATGATAGTAGGTCTGTAACGTTTGATAGATGTCAGTTATCAACACTCCTACGCTGGAAACACTCCGTGATTGTTCACAATTAGTTAATAACTTAGCAATTTTGATTTAATATGTTTAAAGTTTTAATAATTAATGTGTACGCATACGTAATAAATAAAATCATATGTATATAGAGTATAATGCTATGTTTCACAATCGAACCTATTTTCTCAGACATTTATCTATCCTTACTTGGTTACAGCTAGAGTTTATTTTCTTAGGTTTTACCACTATACCAAAGTTCAATGATGTATAAAATAAAATAAAATAAATTTAGTAAGCACTTAATGATTAATAATTGAGTGAATTTAGGAGATAATTTTATGAAGCTCATTATTATAATTGGACAATATAATTTAGTGAACTAAAGTGTGAGTATTTAAGTCTATACGCGTTTACGACGAACAGCTCTGTTGCCTATATTTCTCTATGGCTACATTTATGCATTGAATACAATCATATTTAACTTAATTTTCATAAAGTGTATTTTTACTATTGATAAACCCATGCGTCACACCTGTAGGCCAGAAATTATTAGACCTGTCCAACACCACCTAAAGAGAAGGCCTGCTTGCCAGTGTTTGTGAACGGCGTGACGTTAGAGACTAGCGGCCACCTGTTTCGACAGGAATTCCTTATTTTACTCTCACAAGCGGCCAGTTTAACGGTTAAATTAATAGTGGGCAGTTCAGGATAAGTATGAACTAGCATGGTTTTATAGTTTATTCGTTAATTATTCAGGTACTACGTTTAATTGAGAAAACATTACAATGCGTTTAACGCTTAAAATGATTTATTAAGATTTATTTTAATCAAATTTGAATGTGTTGTGCGTTTTATATTGTGGTTTATCTGAATTGTGTACCTAGTGTGGAATATGTTTTGAAATGTTACGTACATTTTCAAATGCATTCTAAAAATGTTTTCTTTTTGTGTGTGTATTCTTATTCGGGTATGTGTTTTGATACTGAATTTATTTATCTTTAAATATAGTTAATAAGTGTTGTGTACCAAATTGCTGGGGAAACTATAAAAATAAGCCTATGGTCCACGTGGTTTTCCAAATAATGAAAATATTAAGAATAAATAGTTGAATTCAATCACAAGAAAAGATTTTCAGCCCACCAAACATTCAAGGGAAGGCCATTTGAACATATTAATTTTATTGAATACTAGTTTTTATAGACTTGACGTTTACACACATTTTAAATCCATTGTATTGAAATCTTAATTCAATCATTTTAGAAAAATTATAAAGGCTTGACAGTTATTCGTATTAAAGTTTTTACTAACTTAATAACTATGGAACATTTTGAATTTATAAATTAAATAATTAATAAATTCAAGATAAGATTAGTTTTTAGTTTTTTTTTACATAAAACTGATATGATTTTAAACATTTTGTGATCTCCAAATTTGTAATCTTCAAGTAAATCCTCTAAACTTCTTAATATAAAACTAGATACTACTAATTGAATGATGGGGTGCTACCTCCCGTTTACAAATTGACAAATTAAAACTAAATTAAACTAATGGTAGGCCTATTAAATATCATAACTGCATCGGTTCTCACGCTGACTAAATTTCAAACTCGTCTAGTTTGGTTGGCCATTGGCGAGATGGTCGAAGTTTGAACCCTACCAGATGCACGAGAGAGTAGTTCCCTTAATGTTTACCCACTCTCCCTTAATGTATATGTGGGCACATTTTACACTATTGTATTTAACAATTCACTTTTTCCACTACCTCTCGAAACCCGTTAGGGCTACACGCACATTTATCACGATAGTATAATAAAGATGAGAAAGTAGAATTTAGATTAAATGTATCCAAATGTGTGAGGAGAGAGAGTGGGAAACCATTTAGGAAAAGCTACCCTCAGTACATCCAGCTGGTATACGAATCCCAACCTCCCTGTCATTGACAAAACAGACTAAATGAGCTTGACATTTAGACTGCGCCTAATGGCGTGGATAAACGTGTTAGTAAATGCGAATATCTGTGGATAGGTAGTAAGATGTATTGTAAATTGAGATACAAGGCTATGTCTAAATACATACTTATAATCACAACACAATTACAATTAATTTGATTTTTTTTAAATTTGACTGCTAGTTTATCTAGATAGCTTACCCCAATTATAATATGTTATGATAAAATAAATGTTTTGTTTCAAACCAAGCCTGTAATTAAATTCCACATTCAAATCTTCCAGAAATGATTTTAATAAGTCATAAGAATAAATGCAATTATAGGTTTTTTAAGGTTTTATTTTGAAATAAAATGATAAATTAGTTTTTATAATCATTTTAATATGGATGCGGAAATAATCAAAAGCGAAGGAATGTTCCCTTGGAATGATTTTAACAAATATTATTAGATTTGGAATTGTTGTTGTATTTATAAAATGTACTATTAAAAAGATCAAAGAATACCGGTATTTATTTAATTTCTAACTAATTTCAAACAAACCCCTGTTTAACATTATAGGTTTACTAAAACATATTTTAATATCAAGTTGAATATTTGATTATCGCAGCACATGCAAAGAATGTGCCCATCTTAAAATATGTGATTGTAAACCTTTGTGTACAGGTTAGTCCTACATAAAATCTATGACCTTTGTAAAGTATATCAAGCTAGTATGACGTAATACTTATTTGTAAATAATAATAACTTTAGCAAGATTGGTTCAACAATAGAAATAATACAGTTAAAAATAAATGCGTACAAAGTAAGCTTACCAATATTGATACATATTAAAATAATTCCAAGTAACTTTATATTTTATAATAAAATTATGCATGCAACTATTGACTTGTGAATAGATTTATTAGTTTATGAATTTAAATATCATAATTTACGAACTAATTAATTTAATTTGAATATCTTAAATGCCTTTATACTTTCCTCCATAGCTATATACCGTCTTCAAGCAATATTTTAAATTTGATAATTATTTTAACTATAAAGCTAATCAAAATAATATTTGTTCCTCAGATAATTTCTTAGAAATATACCTAATTAAAAATACTTACTGAATAATCAATACAAACAATAAAATTCCAAGGTGACCTGGCGGTCTAGGGGTAAGGTGTCGGACTTCTGTGCTGGGGTCCGGGGTTCAATCCTCGGTCTCGGCACAGATTTATCTGATTGCCAAACCCTTCCTTCACCTCTGATAAGACATCTTGTAAATGTGGGGAATGCCAGACCTCCACCGTGGTTCGGATTCCACGTTAAACTGTAGGTCCTCCATTTCATCTCACAATCACCCTACCATTACACATTAGCGTAAGTGCGTATAACCCGAACGGGTAGTAAGACGCGGTGCTAATAATAATAATAATAATAATAATAAAATTCCATGTAAATATATTGCCCAGTAAATGTATGTTTTCATATTATTTATGTTCAGCTTAGTTGTTAGCTAAATAAATAATTTATTATACTTAAACAGGTAGTATTTAACATAAAATGTCTTCAACAATAACTATAGAAAATAACATTTGATTGACGAGACAAACGTTTTGTTGTTGGAGCACAAGAAATCTGCATGGCTGCAGACTTTTGACGCACAGCACAGCAGTTCGAGCAGGCCTTCTCTCTAGGTGGTGTTGACCTGTCTCAATCATTACACTCTTACACACACTCAAGCACGAATTTAGAAATTGTAAGGGGAGGGGGGACGCACAGATATATCAAATGTAGAATCATTTGCGTACGTAGGCATTTTTCCTTGACCCGCGTCTTTCTTGTCAATTGCCTTGCCCAGTGCCCAGTGCCCACCCCTACTCTCCCACAACCTATCAATAAGATTCAAAATAAAATTCTTTTTTTGAGCGCACTGAACAGTTCCCCTTACATCCACGACTCATCCATTCACCCATGCTGAGTTCAAGCCCAGCTTCACCCCCACAAGTAATTAGTTGATTACCTTTTATTTAACTCCAGAAATCGGCATACAACCTCATTGATTGCCGCCATAGCCTTCGCCCTCCACTTCCATTAGTCTAAAAAAAAAATTATTCTACCTAAGGGGGGGCACGTACACCTGTGGCCCCCTTAAATTCGTCCTTGCACACACTTGAAATTACCAAAAAATTGTTCACAATTTAAAAATTAGCAAATATTTCCAGCCATTTAAAAAAATCTGTAGCGAAGACCGTGGCTATCGCTAGGATAAAATTGTGTTCCTTCATTAAAATATAATTTTAACATTAAGTTTGAAGCCCAACACCCAATTGTACCTGTTATGTTAATAGATTTAATAAAATAATTAATATAAAATTATAAATATTAATTTAATAGGCCTAATATGAATAAACTAACTATTTTATTTTATATTTATTTTATTTATCATAATTTGAGGTACGAAACAACATTTTCTATTAAATGTATCAATAAGTATTATTTATTGTAGCCGTACTTCATTAAATTAAATAAAACCATATCCACTAAGTTTTGTGCCTGGTAAAACGCACACGGCCATCATCAATATCATTAATACCGTGCGGACTATACGTTACTAGAGTTACGGTAACTGTAAGGATGAGGATAGTAGAGTAAAAAAACTTAGAGGAAATGTACCTATAATTGCATGGAAGGAGCGTGGGAAGACATCTACTGGAATTTGCATGGAGGGCGCGTTGGGTAACCATTTTAGGGAAAACCACACTCAGTAGACCCGACTGGGATTCAAACCCAGATGCCCCCGTTTTCAGCAGGCATATCATGAGAGTGACGCCATAGGCCGTTCGGCCACTATATCAGGTAAGTACATACTAAAATGGCCAAATTAATTTGATACCCCTATTGCGAGTTTCACTCCATAAACTTTCATAGAGGTCAGGTTTTAAGGACACACTGGATAGCTTTGAAGGTATCATCGATTTCTCTCCCGGAAGTACGTCATTTTAAGAGCCCGTCCTAGTCCCACGGAAACACCTTACATTGAGTACGGCTTGAACCAGATGACGAATCGTGTTGCGGTTTTCTGCGTAGCACTTAAGGCCAAATAAACAGTTTTGGCATACATACTATCGAAAAACCATTATTATAAACTGAAAAAGAAACTGATCTCAATTTCTGTGTTATCAAAGAGAGTAATGGAGAACCCCACACTTCTATCCATTATATGACTCTAACGTAATCTTGTATCTAATTTCCCAGTTAATCGTACTTAAGACTGGGTCCTAAATGATCCTAATCAACAATCCTCTAGAACAGGGCTGGAACCAACTCGAGTGGACTCGAGGCTCAACTTCTATATATTTACCGTATAAAGGATGTAACATATTAGCACACACAGAGGGGACGCTAGCGTGACTGGATCTCCTAGATGAGACGAACTGTTTTAGTGACGATTGCTATGATAAAAGAGCTCTAAGCTGTTGGGCAGTGGCGGCTCGTAGCTAAAATTAGTGGGGGTGCTGCTCCAGAAAATTTTTAGCCTTTGTTTTAAAATTGTGTAAAAGGAAAAAAACATGTATGAAAAAAATTTATTCAGGAACTTGGTAGAATCTTAACATAAAAAACCAAACTTTTTTACTTACTTTAACTTAAATTGTTACAGTTCAAGCTTGATTTATTCATTTAAAAATTGAATCCATTCTTCTTGTTTTAATTTGCGCAAAAAGTTCAATAATTTTCTCATTGATATCTGGATGACAAATGAGGAATTTTTTCTCCATTGAAAGTACTGCAAGAGCATTTAGTCTTTCTGTTAAGTAAAAGAACCGAGAAAAAAATGAATCAAATAGAAAATCTGGAAGCAGAATAATAATCTAATTCTACACTCTTCTACACTTTATCACATTCAAGAATATGGTACACGGTTTTTAATCACAACACACGCTGAGTAAAAAACTTCCTTCCACCACCATGCCAGAGCCGGCACTGCGAGAGCAACAGTGCTCTCTCTCTACCTGGCAGTCCCGCCTTCTTCCCCACACCCTCCTATGTGCGCATGCGCACAACAGTCAAACACCACGTCGCTGGCACTGTGAAGCGCACAGTTCCATACAAATATTTTTGTATCTTTTTCATAAACTGGGGAATGGCTACTGAATTACTGACATTAAGCTTAAGAAATATATATTGTACTACAAAAATAAAGAAAGAATTAAAGAAAAAAGGACTCATTATATTAAATGTTATCAATAATATCAAGTGAAAATAAGGGGTGCTGCAGTTCTGCAGTGCCTATACACAAGCCGCCACTGCGGTTGGGTGTTTCATGAGGAATAAATGTTATCACTGAATAGTATGAGGTAGGTTTAGCCATATTTAAAATGTGATCTAGCCATTAGTAATCTAATTGTACATTTGAAACAATGTGCATAAACATGAGTTCGAGCCTTTGGTTTAATGCTCTATCAATTGAGCTACCAAGAGACTTGTCCAACTCTGAGACACGTTCCTTAATATAGATTTCCCAAAAATCCCGAGCCATGAGTGTAAACCACTGCTATTAGAGTGCACAGATTAACTCTTCACTTACGTTTGGGAGATTTTACTTTCAATAACCTACAGTTAGGTCGAGCATTTCGTTTTTAAAACTTCCAATAAGCTGAAATAATACATTAGATAAATATTCCTAGGCTGTAGGAGCCTATTCTTTGTACTAATAGAGTCCAGAGAGAGTTATTTAGAGGAATAGCTCTTAGACCTAAACAAATACCCGCATAGCTTGGTTGGTAGAGTAGTGACAGGTTAAGAAAAAGGCTCAGGAATCTAGTTCCTGTCTGGGCACATTTTTAAATATTTAATTTTAGCTTATCGAATGCTCTATGAGTAAACTGTAGTGTATGAACATACAATACTGATTATTGCACACATATCTAACAAGCCAATATCTTCTATAACGCAAGCATTATAGTTTGGGATAGCTGAAAATAGAAACGGCTGTTCTTTATGGTACAGACACAAACACCTCACTGAAGTTTTATTGCTTCAATTCTCAGCCATAGGGGCGTGAGAGGAGTACTGCAACATATTTGGTGGCAATATTAGGACGTATCTGTCTACATTCTCCCTCGTCTGTGAAAAGACAGTATCAAATGTATAAGACGAGGCCACGCATAGTCATTCATCCATTACTAAATCCATCGTTAATCCATGCTACATACATTGTTCATCCATCCCCCTTGAATTGTTTATCTCTGCTACATACACTGTTCATCCAGCCCACTTCCATTATTCATTCATACCACATTCAACGTTCATAAATCTCATATCTATAAATAATTCATTCCAAAACTAATGTTTATCCATTTCACATAAAACGTCCATCTCCCACATCCATCGTTCACCCAATCCACGTCCTTAAACCATTCATCCTATATCCATTGTTGATTAATTTTTAATTTATCGCACATCCATAATGGATTCATTCCATTTCAACGTTCTCCAGCATGTATCTAATGTTAATATTCGTCCAACATGAATCGTTCACTCATCATACCTTCATTGTTCAGTCATCCTATATTCATCATTCCTTCCACATCCATCTTTTTCCCATTTACATCCAACGTTTATTCGTCCTTCACTCGTCCCACATTAATCATTAAGAGATTAATTAATTTCATGTTCAAAGTTCATCCTATTCCCAATCTAATGTAATGTCATTCTACAATCATCGTTGTTAAATCCATATATATTATTCATTCAACCCATGTTTATTTTAATACATCCTATATCCAAAATGCTTTCATTTAACATCCATCGTTCATTAATTCGACATCCACGCCCTAAATGCATTCTTAATCTAATTCTCATCCATGGTTAATTCATCCTCCTAAATTCATTGCTTATCTATTCAATCTAAATCGTGAAACTTACATGACATGGACAATCAATAAGCCTGACTAAAATAGTAGCGAGGATAACAGGATCAATTTTATAAACAAGACGCAAATAAGTGTTTTCTCTACATTTCTTTCTAATGCCATTTAAAACATTTAAAAGGGGGTAGGGGTATGTGATGAGCATGTAAACACAGAGATAAAATAAGGCGAATATAAATATTTTAGATGCATTGTAGCTTGTTAGTGAGTGTTGGTCTTTTGCCCTTATGGATGATACACCAGTATTTTGATAAGACTTGAAAACAACCACTGAGTCTTAAATCAGCTGCTTTTTCAATGTTATCTAGAACTAGTATTTAAGTATTTTCAATACAGAAGCATAATCTAAACAAATATTATTTAAAAAATATGATTAGTGTAAATATTCCAGATTAAACTATAATTTAAAATTAAAACTTTTTTTGCCTTAATTTGTGATAACGTTAAGTTAACGGTTAACTGAAATTACATTTTAATTCCATAGAATGTATTTAAATAGGTGTAGATAATATAAATCTGGCCTTTCTTTCTATCAGTCTTCATCAAATGGTTAGGAAAATCAGTAGCGACCATTACGGCGAGCAAGTGCAATATACACATATCTTCCAAGCGAACATGACGTATTGTGTAAGTTATAATTTTTCAAAAGTATTGGCACACATAGAGAAGTGTCAAAACTATGTACACCCAATAAAATAAATGATAAATTAGCTTGTTCTAACCAAATTGGAACAACGATTTGACGATTAGAAATGCAAATTCTATGGGCCGGTCACAAAGATATCAAATTGATTGACAATCACACGATTGTCAATCAGCTTAATCCTAGATCAATAAATGTTTGAGTTGCAACAAATTTAATTAGAATTCAAAATCTCCGATCACATGACCATAGATTTGATTAAATAATCAAGTAAAACAAACATGGCAACACTAAAAAAACACTGTTTTTGTAAAATCTTATTGTGAAATGACCTACGTCATAAATTTGGCCATGATGTAGATTAGGGTTATAAACTTGATGTGTCTAATATCCTCGGCTGTCGGATATTTATATAATACTCTCTATCATTGCAATTTTGAGCACGTTCCTTAAACCAATTTTATTTTAATAAATATATAGAGTAAAATAAAATCAGTGTAAATATTAACTCAAATTGTAATATTCTATGATTAAAGAAAAGCAAGTTTATTTACTGTAGCTGCTTTGGATCTCGACACTTTCTTTTAACGTCACTTTATAATTTAAAAAAGTAATATGAAGATGGCATCATTAAAAATAAGTCACACTTAAAATATATTTATATATATTAATAAACCCACACTTTACTTTGATTAAACACTTGAATAAGGATGTAAAATTTAATTCAGTTATTAAAACTTATAGGCTATGATTCCCATCAACAAGATGTTTAGATAATCCAAAAGTTGATTGAAGGTAAGTGGATGGTTAGCTTGACCAGAGGTGTTATCTACTGTACAATCACGCCTTAATTGTTTATACTATATAGTGCAACTGAAAATGAGATTTGAGACGCTGATTTGAGATCAAATTACATCTGATCTCTGACTAAGCCACTTATTATTGTTTGTGCAAACGGCCCTAAACATTGTTTCTGTTTATCAGTGTGTGTTATTTTTAAACACGTAGACATTTTAGATCATTTGAATATGGAGCATTTTGAGTCTTCATTAATTTTAAATCTGGTTATCTTCAAACATAGGAAGGTAATAATATATTTCTATTGGTCGAGAAAAGTATCAAATCAGTTAGGTGGACTGTTAATTTTAAAAATCTGTTAAAGAACAAACCTTGAAATTGGACTCAAACCTCGGACATTTGGCTTGGCACGCTAAAGCGCAAACCACTCAGGAGCTTGTCTCACTGACGATTTATTAGAATATTAGATACACGATTAAGCTCGAGCCAGAAATCACATCAAAGTTCAGTTTTACGCATTATTATCTCGACAACAGCGAAATTGGGATCAGTGAAAGATTTTTTGAATGTATTTTTATAAAAATATGGAAAATGATTTCAATGGTCTCAATTTCAGTTTCCTAACAAAGACTACAGAAGACACCCCTATGTGACACGTTGTTACCACCACTTCTTACTAATTACGTTAGTGGTTTTAGGAATGGGGACAGTCATATTTAGAGGAAGTGTACCCATATTTGCATGGAGGGAGAGTGAAAATCCATTTTGAAAGAACCCCCCTTAGTACACCCGACCGGGGCTCGAACCTTGATCTCCCCGTCATCAGAAATCTAGTCCACCACGAGAGTCCAACCTTAGACCATGCGGCCACTGAAGTGGGTTAGAGCTGTATTATTTATCTAAGTTACGCGCTATCCATGGGGTGAGACTAGCTATCAACTGCTTATCTCATCCCCAGGGTCATTTATATACAAGTAATACAATCATATTATCATTTTAAGTGCATGTGCGATTCATTAATTGTATTGAATAGTAGATCCAGATGTTCTTTGAAAGAGGGAGAGGATGGGGGGCATCTACTCGGTGAAAATTTGACTTTGTATGACTCTGAAAGTTATTTGAGGTGGGTCGCCTTGTTTTTATGTATTTCTTTAGCACAATAAAATATTATTATTATTATTATTTAGCACCGCGTCTTACTATTATTATTATTAGCACCGCGTCTTACTACCCGTTCGGGTTATACGCACGCGTCTTACTACCCATTCGAGTTATACGCTTTACGTACTAATTACGCTAATGGATTGGGAATTGGGAAGGTTGAATTAGAGGAAATGAACCCGCATTTGCGTGGAGGGAGAGTGGAAAACCATTTAGGAAAAACCACCCCAGTTCACCCTACCGAGATTCGAACCTCGATATCCCTGTCCTCAGCGGTCGAGCTCAACACGACTAGCGCGTTAGCCAACTACGCCACCGAGGCAGGTCACCATAAAATAAATTGTAAGAATATGATTTATAAACTACAAACGTATTGTTTTACTGTCAACATTGGAACAAATAATTTAACTTTATCATCGGTAATGTTCTATCAACATTGATATTCTCTTTTAAAAGTGACTTCAGCAGATAACATTGCATGGCGTATGGCATGGCGTTTAAGTAGCGTTTTGTAACTGTCAGGTACTTCTCTACCATGGTCTTACCTTAGCAGCATTGTTATACAGAAATAATTGAAGTTAGCCAAATATATATTGTTTTGATTTGTAAAAAGTGGAAAATTATGTTCTTTCATTAAAAAATAAAATAAAACTAGGTGCAATATTTGTAGTAAATAATGGTCCATAATTTTAATGTAAATTGGAAATATTGGAAAAGGAGGGGAAGGCCTTAAGATAGTTTCAGACCCTCCTAAATAAAAATAAGTTGATCTATAGATACCCTCTTACTCCCCCACCCCAGCTTTCCTTACGGTGCTCGAGGCCCTAAATAGTGATACCAAATTAAAATGACAACATCCTTAACATGAAATAAGATCTACTACAGTTGTAAGAATATCATATGTGAATGATCACTTACCCTAGCCCTTTCAACGGTGACACCTGTATCAATGGAATCGTCAGAGCCTCCAACTTCGGACATGCCCAAAAACTCATTGGTTCTATAAGCTAACTCTGGATGCTTCTTTCTCCTTGGGATTGCTGGTTCGAACGTCACTAAACATACAAAGAAATTCTTTAATTAGTAAGACAGATTTTTAAAATGAATAGCTAGTTACAGTTCTGTAAAACACTTTAAAAAAGTTAACTCAAGTGTTGGACGGGAAAAAAAGTTATTATTAGATTTTTGTTTAACATATTAAATGTGAAGTATTGTGAAGTTAAGCAATTAAATTATTTTTGGTAGGGTTATTGAAGTAAATACGTCTCATGGTAAATGTAGCACAAAATGTTAATAATATTTGACACATTAAAATTCACAGTAAAACATAAAAGTGGAAAATATTAAACATTTATTTTAATAACGTTCATGATTTTATTAGTAAGGAGTAATTAAGGTGGGATGTATGGGGACGCGAAGAAAAACCAGTGTTTTTGGAGATATATAGCAAATGTAATCGACACGGCATAAATTGAGGCGTTTGTTTGTTTTAACATTGGTTGTAAGTGACAACACGAGTATTGCAAGGGGTTTTGATTAGTTAGTAAACAATAGAACACATACGCTGACAACTTAAACAGTGTGTCAGCATTCCTTACGGTAAATCAGGCTAGAAGGCAGAATAAATAGTAATGTTTCCAAGCTAACTGGGCTGACAATTGACCATTGAACCTAGGAGAGTCACGCCGCCTATTTTGAGAGCTACGGGGGCTAGGACGCCGGATCGCTGAGTACGTGTGCTGGGAGGGGCTACCATCATGCCCAAGGTACAGGGGTTCATATTCGTGTAGGGCCACATAGAAGTCAATCAGGCCATTGGTTAAACATTCCTTGCTATACTTAGTTCTGTCACGAGCTCCTAAGTAATTCAATTAAGTTTTTTCATAACTTTAAATATTTCTTATCAATATCACATTTTGTAATAGAGCAAGGTAGTAAAATAAAACCATAAAAACCCAAGCTGAACGTCAATTACAAACCCACACTGTCATATTTCAGTCACCACCCTTAACCTCGGCTGCAACCCATCTTGACAAAGAAACACAATTCTTTTTTGGCTAAAATAAATATAATATTGCTCTAGTACAAACGTAGAGTTTAATTTTCTTCACATTTTGATATAAACAGTTCCTGAATATCCATCATGAATATGGCGGCATTATATGAGAAACTCTTTAAATGAAGAGAAAAGGTTGTCATTAAATTACAGGAGACCCTTGACCGATATTCAAGAAATGTTGTGGTCATGATGACGTGAAGAAACTAAATTCTATGTTTGTACTGGAGCAATATTTTATTTATTTTGGCCAAAAAAATGTTTTGCCACAAAAACTGCAAAAACACTGGCTTTTCCTCGCAATATGTCCAATCCCACCTTTACGCCTATTCTACACTGACGGTTAAAACGCTAGCAACTGCGCCTTTAAATGAATGCCTTGTTATCAAGTTAGATAATAGGTTTTTGTCTAGACCAGCGATTTGACCGCTACCTCTGGTGGCGTTAAAACCGCCTAGTGGTAGAAACGCGAATCAAACCTCACCAGGAGCCTCAATGTCACAACACGTCTTTCAGCAGGAATAATAAATACTATTCCTCAAAATGGTATCACGCTTTGTAATATTTTCATTCACTAAACCAAGTAGTTTATCAAATGAAACCACATACATTCTATAGTACAAAAAAGAACTTCTTTGGGTACATTCTGCGATTCATAAACATAATATGAAACTGTCCTGTTGAGAGACGGTTCGATAATGTGAGGTGAGTCCACCAAAGTCTCTTTTGACGAGTTTTTTCCCCCCTCCAACAAAATAAGTCCCGCATTACAGCCGGCCTGTACAATGTCCATTTTTAAACCATTCTGCACAAGTGGAAGCAACAACCGTGGCATTTAAACCGCTTGTGTAGAATCAGTAGCGTTTTGATAGCGTTTTGATTGCTGTTTTACAATCGCGTTTTGACAGTCTGGTGTGGATTCAAGATCTTGGGGCGTAAGCTAGCGGCAAAACAGCCGCGTTTTAACCGCTAGTGTAGATTGGGCCTTAGATTAAACATTTAAAAGAGAAAACTTTGAATTTTAAAATTATAATGACTTGATGCTTTGTGTGAACGTCTCCAGATCAAGTAGGTATGTAATATGTTAGTAAATTAATATTAATACCGGTAACAAACTATCCATTTATTTATATATAAGATAATTCATTATTTAAATAAATACATACATAATTTAGCTAACTACGGAATAATATATTGATGACTACAATATTTAAAAATAGAAAACTTGTGAAAACAATGTAATGATAAGGTTGATATTTAAGTTATAATAGTAAATAATAAATAACGATTTAAAATACAAAATATACTGTCGAATTTTATGAAAAATCTTGAGTTAATAATTGAGCTATGATGATTAAAATTTGATAATAAATAACAATTAAATGAAAAATGTAATATTTGGAGTTTTATGAACAAGCTTAAGTTAACAATTGTGTGATTACACTTTAAAATTGAATGTTTCTGTAAGACTCAATTGCTTTAATTATACAGGAGTATGTTGTAAAACGTTGAACTAATAAAGGATATTTTATGTTGTAATTACGAAAATCAAGTTATGATATGTTGTTTTGTGTATGAAAAAATGGTAAATTAAATTATAAAATCTAAGTTTTCCTTAGCTTTAATTTCAATTAATCCCATCTCCTTAATGATTGTGGGTGACTATGTCATAAAACGTCGTTGTAAGAACGTCGATACATAACATTGTGGTGTATATGAATACTACAATAGAATCCTGGTCCAAATAAGGTTGCACCAGACTCATATCCTAAACAAAAATTGTATCAGAAAAGTCGTCCAAATAATCATTGCACCTGACTTACAGTTTAAATAATCACTGTTTCATACTTATAATCCCAACAATCATTGCACCAGACTTATAGTTTAAATAATCACTGACTATACTTATAGTTTAAATAATCACTTCGCCATAGCTATAGTCACAATAATCACTGCGCCATAATTATAGTTTAAATAATCACTGCGCCAAACGTACAGTCTCAATAATCACTGCACCAGACGTATAGTTTAAATAATAACTGGGCCCAAACTTACAGTCCAAATAATGACTGCGCCATACTTATAGTACAAATAATGACTGCACCAGACTTAGTCCAAATAATGACTGCGCCATACTTATAGTACAAATAATGACTGCGCCATACTTATAGTACAAATAAACGTTTAACAATCATCATGGCCAAAATAAACATGGTTCTAGAGATTTATGGCCCCATATGAGCATGTAGCCAGACTAATGGTATATAATATTAGCATACAACTGATAACATCCTATTTGTAATCTATGGATGTCCCAGGTTTTATCTGAAACCCTGAAAGTAAATTTTCCAATGAGATTTTATACATATTTTCTAAGTTTAGAAATATTATATATAAGTTTTAACATTTTTCAAGAAGTCCATACTCCACACCCACTGCATATAGCCATATGACCTTAAGATGTACAAATTGCACTAAAGCGTTAAATCAGTTCAAGTAGTTTTTATAACAGTTGCTATATATGTTATGTTTTATAACTTAATAAGCTGAAAATCAAACACATATTGGAAAAATATTATATATATATTTCAAATAATAAATTCATTTAATTTAATTACTCTAGGACGTTAGGAGCTCGAAAATTAATTTCCACGCTTACAAAAGTACGCTACCTATCATTATCTTGAGTTAGCTCCATAGAGGCCACCTCATTACAATCCATACCTATTTTGAGCTAGTTCTATCTAGTCCCCCTCATCATCCCCTATCTCTTTCAGGAACATTCTAATTATTATTATTATTATTATTATTATTATTATTATTATTATTATTATTATTATTATTATTATTTAGCACCACGTCTTACTACCCGTTCGGGTTATACGCTTAAGTACTAATTACACTAATGGATTAGGAATTGGGAAGGTTGAATTAAAGGAAGTAAACCCGCATATGCGTGGAGGGAGAGTGGAAAACCATTTAGGAAAAACCACCCCCAGTTCACCCGACCTAGATTCAAACCTCGATCTCCCCGTCCTCAGCAGTCGGGCTCAACACGACTAGCGCGTTAGCCAACTACGCCACCGAGACGGAACATTCTAATGTTATCCTCCCAATTGTGCCTAGGCCTTCCCAATGGTCTCCCATTGTATTTACCAGTCAGTACCGTGAACACGGTTCTAGGTTCTCCCATTATCACTGCATGCCCTGCCCACAGTAATCTACGAGATTTGATTATTCTAACAATGTTCTGTGATGAGTACAGGGCATGTGACTCATCATTATGTTACCTCCTCCACTTAAAGTATCTTCATACTTCTAAAAATATCCCCTCTACCTAAATACAAAAAACACTTATAGTTTTTTCTCTGCTGAACGAATCAGAATCATTATTTAAACTAGTTCAAAACCCTCCAAATCAATAAAATAACTTTTTGATAATTGTAGCACAACTTTTATGTGACTTATAATATCGAAACATGAAGGATTATGTTTTACCAGGGTTTGCATGTTTGAGTACACTTGATGCTAAAGGTATAAAATACAGGAATTAAAATGTACACAACAAAAATAGTCACATTGGAATGTATATAAGTTTTATAAGAATTTTTTTTTTAGTTTTCCCAAATTCTGATGTACTTTCACATATTTCTAAATATTTAATAATACCTCATTTTCGATTTGGTGTGACACCTATACAAAAGGTAAGACAACTTTAATAATTGTAGTTCATTGTTTACCAATACATTTTAAACATCAAACCTATAATAAAATGGTTTTAAAAATCTATTGCGTAAAATTTTCATTCTGCAAAAAAAAAAATTGAAGTAAATTAAAGTGTAATGTTGTACTGGTAAAATTAATGTGTTGTTTTGTTTAGTGACTTTTTTCTAATTTGTACCAGTATTCTAAACTATTTAATTAATTAAAATTTTACAATACAATGGTGTTATAGTGTGGTGTCCGTAGAATGTAATAAATAAACATTTATATACACATTTTGATGCTTAGTTTCACATTTTTAGAGCCAAACTGATCAATATCGTCATATCCGGTACGGTTTCTCAAAGGAGGACCAATATAAACTTGAGTTTAAACATCGGGACACAACCAAATATGATTTAAATACGTTCATAATTTACAATTCTTAGTAAATGTAGAATAGTTAAATAAAATTAATACACAGTTATACAAAATTAACATTGTTAAATAAAATACAGAATTGGCTTTGATATAAGTACCAAATTGGGTAACTTTTACTATGCGCCCCCTTAAATCATTTTATAAATTTTTCACCCCCAATCTCTCCCTCACTCTACTTCTTTTTCCAAAAAGTAAATATTAATATATATAAATATATATTTTTAATACAATGTCAAAATAATTTGTTCCTACTTGTTCGAAATCGTTAGTTATTTAAAGTCAGGAAGAAGACGATCAACTGTAAACCGAAGAGGTCTTTGGAGATTCCTCTGTGTACCAAGGTTTAGTATCGACTATATATCAAATAATAAGTGGTGACACAACAGGTGTGAGACAAACAAATGATTAAGATTCTTTTCATTGATTATTATTATTATTAGCACCGCGTCTTACTACCCATTCGGGTTATACGCACCTACGCTAATGTGTAATGGTAGGGTGATTGTGAGATGAAATGAAGGACCTACAGTTTAACGTGGAAGCCGAACAACGGCGGAGGCCTGGCATTCATCACATTCATAAGATGTCTTGTCAGAGGTGAAGGAAGAGTTTGGTAATCAGATAAATCTGTGCCGGGACCGAGGATTGAACCCCGGCCGTCATCACAGAAGTCCCTTAGACCACCAGGTCACCTTTTTCATTGATAAATGTCTACTCAATTTTATCGTAAAATTCTTATATGTGTAGGCAGGGCTGGCGAAAGCGGGTACTAGGATAACTGTTCTGGGCCCCAAGCTAAAGGGGACTTTGTCCCTAAGGTGGGGATGTAAGGAACAGGAGTAGGTCAGTGTTTTTGCAATTTTTATAGCAACACTTTTTTTTTATAAAATAAATAAAATATTGCTCCAGTAGAAACATGAATTTTTTTTTTTCACATGGTGATATCAACAGTTGTTGACTATCTGTCAACGGTGTCCTGTAATTTAATGAAAACTCTTTCTATTCATTTAAAAAGGTTGTAATCTAAAGCTGCTATGATCATGATAGATATTAAACCATTACTGATATCACCATGTGAAGAAAATTAAAATCTATGTTTCTACTAGAGCAATATTTTATTAATTTTATCAAAAAAAAGTTTTGCTATATAAATTGTAAAAATACTGACCTTAACTCGCGTTTCCTACATCCCCACTTTATAGATTTTTTAATCTGTTCATATTGAACAAAAACAACTAATAAATAGTTCAGTAAGATATATATTTTTTAACTATTGTAAATATGTTTTCTAAGAGAATGTAACAGTGAAAGAGATATGGTACTAAGCATTGTCAAATGAACTGAATTGGCACGATGGAAGAATGTGCACAGTTGGTAGCATTGCAGAATTGAAGTGCAAATAAGTCATAATGTGATCGCAGGAGGACACTGACCGCACCACACGTAATGTAAACAAATATACCCTTCAGTTATGCGCAGAACCTCTTTATCCATTAGGCTGACATGGAACAGTGCCTATAAACTACGAACCTTTAAGGGTCTAAGAACCTTTTAAGGCATACAATATTTCACTTAAAAAAAAAATATATAAAAATTCCCCAAATAAGAAAAAAAAAGTCAATTTTAATTAAAAATATTCCAGTATGTATGATATGACACGGATATTATTTTATTTCACAGTAGAACGATTTTAGAAAAGAATATTTGAAATTTATTCCCGGGTTGTGTTGTTATGCGTAGTTGCATTGCACGTATCGTGAACCCAGGATATTTTGTCGACAAAGATTCAGGAACATTCACGGTGAATCAAAATTTGCAAGTATTTTCAAGAAATACACTTTTTTTTGTGTGTGGCGGAAAATGAAGAAATTAGCATAAAATTGATTAAATATTGGCCGCAAAGACCTCTACAAATAAAAGTGCCCAGGGCCTTCGAAGGTCTTAAAACGGCCCTGGTTATGCGTCAGTGCATGCATTGTTGTTTTAAATAGACTGTAATTTCTTTTACGTCTGTGATTAAAAATTTTAATCTATTTGTAATTTACTAAATATCTTCGTTAGGTATATCCGTCCATAGTTAATAGGTGAGATATATAAGTTACTTGTATGGTCTTGGTATCATATCATAATACAACTGTAATATTAAACAGGTTTAACTCTTTTTTTCCATTTTCTTTATTTAATCCATTCCCTCTACGTATCTTAAGCAGGTGATTGAGAGTGGGGGATTATAGGGCCCCAAAATCATCAGTTTAGTGAGTCCTAAGAGTTTTATCAACGGCCCTGTGTGTATGCTACTAAATTTGATAAGGTTTATTCATTAGAATAGGCACCTTAACCTTAACCACGGAGAAGAAAGCATTCGTTGTTTTATTTCCTCAGTCAGCACGAACAAATATTTGAGAAATTGTTAAGTCAATAAATATTAATCGGTATTTGTGTTTTACACGAATTGTTCGAGAACCAGTGATCGTACTAAAACTACATAAACGTTTTAGCAAACCCTTTGAGGACAACTCAACTCCCCCTGACCATTTACGGGGGTTGAAATCCACAGTTTTGGAAACATTGGGTTAATCCAATGGACCAAATATAAAGTCCTTGTAAGTCTGACAATTTAGCTTAGATGGTAGCGCGTCTGTCTACTAAACTAAAGGCCCTGAGTGCAATTAAAATCGGACTTCCTTTTTCCAGTGATGAATTAGCGACCGAGGCACAGGGCTATGGGTATGTACCAGAATAAGTTAGTTTGTAATTCATGTGCTAATACTGTATAATCAGATGATTCACAAAGAGCACGCTATTTACTTCAAATAAATAAAGTGCCTGCAAAGAGCCCATCTTTAAAAACATAATACATTTACTTTCGAGCAATTCTTTAAATTAACTTATTTGTGTTATTTGTATGTTTTATATATGTTTGCCACACATTAGTAGTTTACCCCAAACCCAATAGCTGTGTCACGCTCTACTCCCTATATAACTAACTCCACTGTTACTATTCTCTTCGAGAGTTGTCTTTCTTCTGAAACGGATTGTACGCAAATTAGTGTCAACGCCCAGTAATGACAACTTCCGGTCCATCGACCCATTACTCCCCAGAAACTGCTACACTCTCTTAAAAACAGTCAGAGCTGCTTATACAATGCCAACAAAGAGATTGCCTCCTTTTACTCGTTTATTTATTTATTTAGCACCACGTTTTACTACCAGTTCGGGTTATACGCTCACTACTTTCACTCGTTTATTATTATTGTTTTTTTTAGTACCACGTCTTACTACCCATTCAGGCTTTACGCCAATCTACTAATTACACTAATGTGTAAGGGATTAGGAATGTTGAATTTAAAGAAGGTGTACCCGCATTTGCGTGGATGGAGAGTTGATAAACATTTAGGGAAAGCCACCCTCAGTACACCAAACCCGGATCAAACCCCGATCTCCCCATCTGTCTAGTCTATTGCAATAAAATATCCTTAGACCACGCGATAATCGAAATGAGCTAGTTACTATTCATTATGTGTTTTCAAATTCCAAGTCCCTAAATGTTTTACTTGTGCTCCCCGTCTGACTACCCATCCAAATTTTCCTCTTATTCACACTAATATTATAGGAATGTAGAAGAGAAAATCTAAATGAAATATACCCGCGTTCGCATGGATAAAGAGTGGAAAATCAATTAGGAAAAAGAAAAATTACAAACACCCGACCCCCAACAAACCAGATAAAACTATTCTAATGCTTTTTCTTTAATAAAGTTGGGGATGTAGGGGACGAAGTTTTAATACCAAAATATTTTTTGGTCAAAATAAATCAAATATTGCTTCAGTACAAACATAGAGTTTAATTTCTTCAGATGGTGACCTCAACATTTTATTAAATATCTATCAAGGGTGTCTTGGAATTTTATGAAAACATTTGCTATTCATTTAAAAAGTTGTCATATAATGTCGCTATATTCATGACAGATACTCAAGAACTGTTGATATCAACATGTAAATAGAATTAAACTCTATGTTTCTACTGAAGCAATATTTAATTTATTTTGGCCAAAACATATTTTTCTGTAAAACCTGCAATAACACAGGGCTTTTCTCGCGTTCCCTACATCTTCACCTAAACTGTGTTTTACCCGCATTTATGAACACGTGGACTAAATGTCAAGCTTTCCTAATTTGGCTTGCCAATAACGGAGAAGTCAGGGTTATAATCCTGGTTGTTTGTACTGAAGGCGTTTTTTCATGGAATGGTTCCCCTCTCCACCCTCCACGCCAATACGTTTAAATTTCCTCTAAATTCTACCTTCTTCATCCTTACCTAATCAGTGTAATTAAATGCGGATAATGAAATGTGCGTGGTGGAAAAAAAACTGTGTGTGTGTGTGTGTGCGTGCGTGCGTTATGGTGTATGCTTGTCTCGCGTACATTTCTCCACGCTGAAAAAAAAAGCGTATTTATCATTTTTGTCAGATAACATCAAAAATCTAGTACAAGCTTTCACTTTCTTATGCTAGAATTCATCCTCGAGCTAAGTTATAAACCACGTTGTAGAACATTTAGGATAAGCTATAAACCACGTTGTAGAGCAGGCCATTAGAGAAATTCACCTTTGATTAACTGAACTAATGTTAACAGTTGATGTATATTAGTTTTTATAATAAATTTACTGTTTCTGTTCTGTGACTTTCAATGCGGATATTTTTAGTATCTTAAAAATTAGTGGTTATAATAGTATAGTTTTAATATTTTTTAAATTTTATATAAAAAACAAACAAAGGATACTTATGGTAGGGTGGAGCTATTTGGATTAAGGGGCTATTTGAATCAAAATAAGGATTCAAGCTACTGCGCAGCTATTCTGAATATTTTTTTGGTGTTTAGTTATTCTAATTTACTGAATGATCTACTGGCTATGAAAAAAAAAATTAAACGTTTATTTAGCTGATTTTTTTTTTACGAGATCAATCGAAGTGAAATTGACATACTTTTCAAAGTTTTTTTTTAAGCCTATAGCTTAGTCTTCTGGGATCATCAACAAGAAGGTTGAGCGTATTCTATTGGAAAACAATAGAGTTATTTTATATTGAAAAATAGTTTGCTTCAGGGGTTGTTTGAATCACTTTTTAAGGGGCAATTGGATCATTATTTACTTATGTTTTTATTTATTTACAGAGTATGCAATTAATTATTTATCGCTTTCTGCCACTTCGTAGAACGAACTTATAGGCTGTAATAATATTATCGTTGTTGGATTTGAAAATAAAAACTTTTGAATTAAATTCTAAAAACAAACTAAATATATTACCTACCACACATTATTTCTCACTAGTACTCAAAGCTTGAAAAATAGCTCTAGTTTATTTGGAAAGATATTTCTGTATCGTTTAAAATACTTAGATTTGCAATAGTTATAAGTTGTAGTTTGTACAGCCCTATTAAACACCGACATAACTGACTAACACTATAGCGGCACTCTTGAAGGGAGGGGGTAAAAGAGTTTCAGTATTTTACCGGGCCACCTCAGACGGTTAAGTGAAAGTTTAGTTAATCGGTGTGTCTCGGTTTGGTTTAGTGAGAATGTGTTTGAATATATAAACAGTTAATTGTTATTTTGTGATATTGACAGCTGAATCTTCGAGAGGTTAAGTCCTAGTATATTAACATCTTAACCATTTTTACAGTATTTGAATACACTATAGCCTAAACTTGTATATTATCTAAGTTATTTTAGTGTTTTGATTTAGTTTTAAAATATGATTTTAGATGGTTCGAGAAAACAAAACAAAAATAGATACCAACAATGGTTTAAAGAGGAAATGACCCAGGCCCTAAACAGTACACTTAACGAAAACTGGAGTGTCAGAGCAGCTGCATCACAATTCAAGGTACCGTTCAGTACACGGCAAAGAAGAGTTCGGGTGGCTAGACTTAAAACCGCTGATGGGCTCCACCAAGATAAATCAATTGTAATACAAAAGTCAATAGGCCATCCTACAGTCCTATCCTTCGAGCAGGAGAGAGCCCTAGTAGAAAGATTAAACGTTCTTTGAAATCGTGGTTTTGGTCTTTCATCGGAAAGTGTGCGTAAAGCTGCGTTCCAGTTTGCTAAGTCTCTTAACATCAAGACCTCTTGGAATGATTATGCCAAAATTGCAGGCAAGGATTGGTTTATTTCTTCCATGAAACGACATCAAGATCTCTCTTTAAGAAAGCCAGAAGGTTTGTCAAAATCTCGCGATGAGGGGAATGAATAGAAATGCAGTAGAATGCAGTACAAATTAATAAATGATGTCACAGTTGATATTGGAATCCATGTTCAGTCACAATCTGTTTACAACATGGATGAAAATGGTCATCCGATGACAACAACACCATTTAAAATAGTAGCAGAAAAGGGGAAGAGAGAGGCAGTTTCATTAACAAGCTTAGAGAGAGGTGAAAACGTGACCGGTGTAGCATGCTGCAGCAATAATGGGGTTTTTATAACCCTATTCATGATTTTCAAGGGAAAAAGGATGAAAGAGGAATTTATCACTGGAATGTATCGGAATCATTAGTACTAATGTCAGAGAGTGGGTACATGAATGAAGACTTATTCCTAAAATGGATGAAACATTTTCAAAAACACTGATTTTCTGGCAAATGCCTGCTTATTTTAGATGGCCACTCACCACATCACTCTCTTCAGTGTCTTGAGTTCTGTTTGCATAATGAAATAGAGCTATTGTACCTTCCACCTCACACCACGCACGTTCTGCAGCCTCTTGATATTTTTTTAAATTATAAAAGCTTTTTATCATCAAAAAACTAATTTATTCATTCACAACAATCCAAAACGGTAAATCACCAAATTAACCTTCAACAAACTGCAAAATGGTGCTTGGATCAAAGGGGCAACTGTTGGGAATGCGGTCAAAGGTATTGAATGTACAGGGATATTCCCCTACAATTGCGATAAATTGGCCGAAGAAAAATTTCTTCCTTCACACACCTTTATTGCAGATAGGCTTATAGGAGAACCGGAAACTCCATGTGACACTGCAGGACCATCAACCAGACAACAAAAATCTACCATTACTTTTTCTCAAGTATTACCAACACAGGTCAAAGCTCCACACACATACAAACAAAAGAGGACAAAACAAAGAGCCTGCCATCTAAGATCACAAGGAAATGTTGATAAAGTTCGAAAAGAGCTTTACTGTTCGAAAACGAAACTAATAGTGGTATGAGCTTGAAATACCTAGTTTCCAAAAAGCCTAAAAGATGTATTTTATTTGAGTTGGCCACACCCAACAACTCAAATGAAGACTATAATGTGGATCATATTTTTGACAATGAAGAAGAAGAATAAAATGCACCATGTGGTTTTTGTAAAGTTACTTATCTTGAAAAAAATTTAAGTGGAAAAGGAGACTGTATTCGGTGTCAAACCTGCAAATCGTGGTTTCATGAAGTATGTGTTGGGGCCTTTGAAAAATAACTGTTTACGTGTGGAAAATGCATTTAAACATTTTGTTTGTATTTAGTAGTATACACATTTAATAAAAAAAAAATTAAACTGGTTATACTACTCATGGTAAAATATCAAAATAAATATGTGATTCAAATAATTCTATCCCTGATCCCAATAGTCCCACGTTTTTACTAAAATGTTATTTCCACTTGATAATGATCTTTTTTTAATCATGTCCTACTTAGACTAAAAAAAACTATTACTTAGTATGGTTGAGAAGATATGAATAAAGATTTTTAAAAAAACAATACGAAACTGATGCCTTTATCCGCATGCCCACCGGTATGAGTTCCTTCATATCCTTAGTTCCTTATTTAATATCAGCCAACAACTGTTTTACTCGTATTATGGCGTATAGCTGTCAGAATAACTAATAATTCTGGAAGAACCGCGTTGGTGAGAACGCGGAATCAATTATAGCTGGATGTACTGAGACTGGTTTTACCTCAAAAGTATCCTATTCTCTTTTTAAGCAAACGAGGGTCCATTACCTATAATTACACATATTTCTATTCCCAACACATTATCAATGAGTTTAGCTCGGCGGGTAGTAAAACGTGGTGGAAAAATAATAATATAACGCTTAGCAAAATAAAAGCCATCCTAGATCCTTCATGTTAACATGTCGCTACTCAACAGGAATAAAACCCGTGTTCATTAATTCACGCCTCAATGAATGAGCGAGAGTGTCAGACTAACAGAAGTGTTATGGAATTTAAAACATAAACTATTTTGTCGTCTCCCCTTCTCTATGACCTCATTTTCTCGTTGCGCTTGGGACAATTTGAAACTCGTCGCGGCTGTTCCTCAGTTTTTTTCCACTAGGTCAACCACTGCTGTTGGTTTGTTTTCTTCGTACGTCCTAAGATTCACGCGATAAAGCAGAGATCTTGTAGGGTGTGATATGTGGGATATGATTCGGACGTTTTGTTGATGGACTTAGAAACAGTGTCGGGAAAATTGCGCCCGGGAAAACTGTGCCTTCCCAGAAAAATGGGAAAACTGCACCCTCGCATGAACCATCACACTAATAGATGGGAAAAGTGCCCACACGACCTTGTCTGTCTCACCTAAATAATTTGAACAAGTTCTTGTGGGCGCACTTTTCTCACTTTCCTCACGACCTTACCACTTTCACCTGCGTGGATCGATTCATTGCATTCTTTTGTTTAGGAGGGAGGGTATTTCAAATCGACTCATCGCACATCATGAGGTCTTTAGGAGGTTAAAGTACATAGATTCATCACACCTGTCTCTTTGCCTGTTGCTTAGGTTAGGTTAGGCTAGGTTAGGTTAGGGTTTTCAATTAAATAAGTATTAGTGTGTATCTGTAAGCATTTGATGCAAACGTATAAACTTAAGTTACCAAACTAATTATTGACGACCTTTTACTCCATTTTTAATCTAGGCTAGACTCTTCAAATACTTTGCTAGGTCCTTGGGCGTAAATGTTTTGTAAGTGTGTAAAACAGTGTTTGAGGCGCACTTTTACCACCTAATGGTGTGATGATTGATAGGAGGCGCAATTTTACCCTTTTTTAGTGAGAAGGTGAAGTTTTCCCGGGCGCAATTTACGCTAATCCCTTAGAAACACCCCTTGTTGGTTTATATTACCCCTTTCCACCCCTCCCAAAACTAAGCGTAGGTAATAATAGGGATCTGGGTCAGCAAGGCACCCCCCCATACCCTATCCCCCCTCTTTTTCACCACCCCCATACCTCCTCATTCATCTCCCTCGCCCCTGCCCCCCCTACATCACCTTTCCCCAACCTCTACCTCTTCCTCCTATTCCCAATCCCTCTACACCTTACATCCAGAACCCATGATGGTAATTCCCCTACGAATGGTAGTGCAACACTCCTTGTTTCAACTCCTTAGCGGAAGGCGGATTGCCAACGTCGTGACCCATAACGGTAAATTCCCCTCTATAACCCAACTCCCTATTCCCCCCTCTCTCTTACGTTTTTCCGCCTCCCCCTCCCTCCTATTCTCGTTTGTGAGCTCAACACTATAAACATGTAAGATGTTTCCATTATTATCCTTCTAGGCGCATAAAAATAAGTATTTAGTAGGAATGTGGTATCAAAAGAAAAGTATCGATACTGTACTCATTGAAAATATCGGAAGAAAAATATCGATACCATACTAGTATGAGAGAAAAGCAGTGGCGGTTCATGTACAGGCACTGCGGAACTGCACCACCCATTTCCACTTGATATTATCGATAACATTTAATATAATGAGTCAATTTTTGTTTAATTCTTTCTTTATTTTTGTAGTACAATATATATTCCTTAAGCTTAATGTCAGTACTTCAGTAGCCATTCCCCAGTTTATGAAAAATATACAAAAATCTTTGTATGGAACTGTGCGCTTCACAGTGCCAGCGACGTGGTGTTTGACTGGTGTGCGCATGCGCACATAAGAGGGTGTGGGGAGGAAGGCGAGACTGCCAGGTAGAGAGAGCACTGTTGCTCTCGCAGTGCCGGCTCTGGAGTGATGGAAGGAAGTTTTTTTTTTTACTCAGCATGTGCTGTGCTTAAAAACCGTGTACCCCATATTCTTGAATGTGATAAAGTGTAGAAGAGTGAAGAATTATCTTATTATTCTGCCTCCAGATATTCTATTTGATTCAATTTTTTTTTTCGGTTCTTTTATTTAACAGAAAGACTAAATGCGCTTGCAGTACTTTCAGTAGAGAAAGATTTCCTCCTCAATTGTCGTCCAGAGATCAACGAGAAAATTATTGAACTTTTTGCGCAAATTAAAACAAGAAGAATGGATTTCATTTTTAAATGAATAGATCAAGCTTGAACTGTAACAATTTAAGTTAAAGTAATTAAAAAAAAATTTTTTTGTTAAGATTTTATTAAGATCTTGAATAAATTTTCTTTTTCTTAAAACTGTAGGTGATATGTTCTCTTCCACTGAGAGTCATTTTTTTCACATAAATAATTGTATTAAAATTAAATTACTAATTAATTACTGGTATTTAGGCTTACACGTCGTTAGGGTCAACTTCCTTCGTTTGGAAAAATACTTTTAAACAAGACGGAATTACTAAAAATTAATCTTTGGAATCATTAATACACAATTTATTCTTCAAAGTTTTTACTTTTGTTAACATTAAGACTCTACTAACTAGTTATTTACTTCTTATTTAGACTTGAAATATCTTCACTAGATAGAGATTTTAAAAACATAGATATTTTACCTTATTTTTTTTATCAATTTAACACTCTGCTGCTTAAGTTTTCTTGTCATTGGACCACTGATACTTTTGATTTATATTTTGTCCGACATGGTTATGATGTAGGAGGCCATTGAAAATAATTTAAACTACACTATCAATATCATTAACTGATAATAATTCAGTTAAGCATAATAACAATTCAGTTAAGAGAGGGTTACAGCAAATATATTGTTTAAAATATTTGTTAAAACTAGTACAACATACAGTGGTGGTGGAACATTTTGTGTCGGAGCTGAGTGAAAATTAGCAAGAACATTTAGAAATTGTCAGGTTTCAACCAACTGCCCTTTCCCAAGATTTTTTATAGTTAGAGCCCCTAAAAGCTATTTGGAGTAGTTCTTTCCTGCCTTCCTTACCCCTTACTGTCGTTCCGGGGCCCTTTCCCAACATTTTTTTTTATAATTAAATCCCCTAAAAGCTATTTGGAGTTGTACTTTCCTACCCTCCATGTCCTCCTCGGGGACCCAACAGCACTGATAACAAGCTGTCTGACTGTCAACAACACCAAATATGTATTGCAGAATCTCCACGTTCTGCATAAGTGTGAAAATATATTGGGGTGGGGGAACCGAATGTCATAAAAACAAAATAATGAATGAAGCGTATACATACCAACCTATCTTATAACTGGAAACATATGAAATTAAATGTAGGTCTAAATAAAAATTAGATGTACTTGATCATAAAATTACTTGTCAAATTTAATTTTTAAATAAATATTTGAAATTTCAGATAATACTTTAGTTACAAAAATCTACCCACTCTCAGTGGCTGAATAGTCCATGGCGTCACTCTATTAATGGACTGGCCTGCTGAAGACGGGGAGATTAGGGTTTGAATCACGGTTGGGTCTTCTGAGAATGTTTTTTCCTAAATATCTTCCCATTCTCCTTCTATGCAAATGCGGATAGATTACCACTAAAATTCTTCCTTCCTCATCCCTATCTCATTAAAGAAATTATCATATAGGCCTATACGTGTCCGAAATCTTTGCTCAGCCGGTAGCGTGTCTGTCTACTGAATTAAAGGTCACGGGTTCGATTCCCGGAGTGGGTGAAAAAAAAGGTATTGGTGAAATGTGGGTTTACCTTTTCACCATGATGAATTAACGGCCAGGGACTGAATGTTGTGCCTGTTCTAGTTCGATTATAATGCATATGAAGCTACAACAGGCCTAGCATGCCGGTAGTGGAAACATATATATAACGTGAATAAAATTATTATTATTATTATTATTATTATTATTATTATTATTATTATTATTATTATTATTATTATTATTATTAGCACCGCGTCTTACTACCCGTTCGGGTTATACGCACTTACGCTAATGTGTAATGGTAGGGTGATTGCGAGATGAAATGAAGGACCTACAGTTTAACGTGGAATCCGAACCACAGTGGAGGCCTGGCATTCCCCACATTCACAAGATGTCTTGTCAGAGGTGAAGGAAGGGTTTGGTAATCAGATAAATCTGTGCCGGGACCGAGGATTGAACCCCGGCCGCCAGCACAGAAGTCTGACACCTTACCCCTAGACCGCCAGGTCACCACAACGTGAATAAAAGAAAATTACCTAGACCATAGGTTGAACACAACAATATATGTAAAATAATATATGCTTATAGCCTGAACAAGTAGTAGGATGCAGTGATTTAAAAAATTACAAACATCTCTTTTTCTTTATAGGTCTCAAGAGCTGTGGGCCCTGGTGTGGTCGGATCACCTGCACTAAAGACAATGGTGCGCCACTGGTCACACGTCTCCATAGCTGCCAGCTTCTAATTCAATTTGACAGCAAGGTAGTATGCTAGTACTCCTGGACAAGTCTGATGTTGGCAAAATATTTGCTTTTGTACAATTTACATGTTAAAGCTAACTTCAGCTCGAGCATTTATTTGTATTCCCTAAGTTTATTAGTAAGTATGTAGGTAGATAACTAATAATTGTAGCACTTCTAGAACTGTAAAATCTTTACCGGAAAGTCATCTTTAAGAGTTGTAATGAACGACCTTGTCCCAGATGGATCACTTTATTATTTTTATTTTTTTAAATAATTTATTATAGGAGTTTAAAAAAAATTATGAGTGTGGAAATTAATACTTGGTGTTATAATAAGTTATTCATAGCTTGAAAACGAAGACATTTTTATATTAAACCATGTTTTCTTATTTGACTAAAAAAGATAAAAAATTACATAACAATGTTTTATTTTAATTGGAATACTTGAGTAAATAGAATAAAATATATTTCTCTATTAATTTCTAGTTTTTTTATTTTTTATTTGATTGTCTTAGAGAGTAAATGAGAACCCCAGCTGGAATAGCTCTTATCTTCTCTACGAGCACCGTAATGATTTTAAAACTTTATTGGTTGTAAATGAATAAAACATCTCGCACCTTAAGGAATGCACTTCCACTCATGCATGGCTACTTACAGACATTAATATTACCATAAGCTTTTAGCTATAAGCACAGATCCTAATATAGAACTAGTTGGAAAATAAAGTAAATCATTAATTCTTCAATTAATTTAATGTATTATTATAAATTAAAAACTAATCATGGCTGTGACGTCATAAAGCATAGGTTAAAATATCAAATTGCCATGGCATAGCTCACTTTACTTAAATAAACAAGATTATCACCAGGTTAGGTTGGATTATGTGTTTCAAAATTCTCAAACAGGTGTCAGACAATTTTAAAATCTTCATGCTCCGGTATATATAAAAATGGTTACTGAATTTACAGTATACAAAAGGATGCCGGTTAATTTATTTTTAATTTAATTTTCCTGTTATGTATTTAAACTCAGCCCTGCTTTCAAACTGATAAGTGAAGTCTTGTTCCAAGAAAATTATAAATAAATTCTGACGCTACTGGTGAGTGGTGATGATATATGAAACTAATATTTATTTTATAAATCGAAAATTGTCAATACTAAGTGTAAATATTTTGTTTATGATAGACGGTTGACTCGACTCACCGGAAACGGATCCATCAGGAGCGACTTTACGACGTTAAGTTGCCATACTGCTTACCACAGCGGTAACTGAACTCTCCAGTCATCAGAGCATATTGCCAGGAAACAGAGCTATCTAGCCCAGACACGAAGATGGCCGACATAAACCGAACCTCACCGGACTAGATCATTCTTGTGATCGTCCCATCAATAAAATTTGGTTCATGCTCAAGTGTTGGACATAGAAATATAAAATCAATGATTTCTTACTACCTCTATGCACAGTAGTATTTTCACGGGTTGTGTGCGATAAATCAGTTTTTAAAACATTAGGATATGACCATATTTTATAAATAAGTATTTCCACATGTAAATAAAGCATTTCCACCAACTAGAGTGTAATTTACGTTAGTTTGAATACTGTTCATGGGCGTAGGGAGATTTTTTTTGTGGGGGCGGGTTCAAAATCTAAAGCTTATGACATGATGTTAAGACTTACTAATAAACTCTAAGAAATAAGAATATTTATTATTTTATACATTAATGGTGGAACTTTATTTATATAAGAGGTAAGATGGGGGAAGGGAGGTTGTAAATAATAATGAACAAAATTAGGGACTTTTTAATCTCCTCTCCTTCAGTCAATGTTAGAAAACTGGATGCTCCTAGAAGATATTTTTGTGTCCTCGTTTGAAGGATTTCTGAAAATTATTAGCTCTATTCAGTTCCTCTCATTACATCCTATCCCTATCTGGAGCTAGTTTTAACCAGTCCACCTCATTACACCTTATCTTTATTTTGAGATAGTTCTATCCACTCTGCCTTATTAAACCCCATACCCATCTTTTTATTGTGCTATCCAGTCATTCTCATTACACCCTATCCCGATCTTGAGTTAGTTCTATCCAGTCATCCTCAACACACCCTATCCCGATCTTGAGTTAGTTCTATCCAGTCATCCTCAACACACCCTATCCCGATCTTGAGTTAGTTCTATCCAGTCATCCTCAACACACCCTATCCCGATCTTGAGTTAGTTCTATCCAGTCATCATCACACCCTAGCCCGATATTGAGCTAGTTCTATCTAGTCATCCTCATCACACCCTATCCCGACCTTGAGTTAGTTCTATCCAGTCATCCTCAACACACCCTATCCCGATCTTGAGTTAGTTCTATCCAGTCATCATCACACCCTAGCCCGATATTGAGCTAGTTCTATCTAGTCATCCTCATCACACCCTATCCCGATCTTGAGTTAGTTCTATCCAGTCATCCTCAACACACCCTATCCCGATCTTGAGTTAGTTCTATACAGTCATCATCACACCCTATCCCGATCTTGAGTTAGTTCTATCCAGTCATCCTCAACACACCCTATCCCGATCTTGAGTTAGTTCTATCCAGTCATCCTCATCACACCCTATCCCGATCTTGAGTTAGTTCTATCTAGTCATCCTCATCACACCCTATCCCGATCTTGAGTTAGTTCTATCCAGTCATCCTCATCACACCCTATCCCGATCTTGAGTTAGTTCTATCCAGTCATCCTCAACACACCCTATCCCGATCTTGAGTTAGTTCTATCCGGTCATCTTCATCACACCCTATCCCGATCTTGAGTTAGTTCTATCCAGTCATCCTCATCACACCCTATCCCGATCTTGAGTTAGTTCTATCCAGTCATCCTCAACACACCCTATCCCGATCTTGAGTTAGTTCTATCCAGTCATCCTCATCACACCCTATTCCGATCTTGAGTTAGTTCTATCCAGTCATCCTCATCACACCCTATCCCGATCTTGAGTTAGTTCTATCCAGTCATCCTCATCACACCCTATCCCGATCTTGAGTTAGTTCTATCCAGTCATCCTCAACATACCCTATCCCGATCTTGAGTTAGATCTATCCAGTCATCTTCATCACACACCTATCCCGATCTTGAGTTAGTTCTATCCAGTC
>JBCFYV010009882.1:35126817-35198608 GCA_039000515.1 Timema cristinae
GCGTACATTCACTATTGCAATATGATCAGAATTAATTTAAAATTATCAAGCCAAATTCTTCATTTAAAAGAATGCTGAAGTTTCAAGATTCTACACTAGTAATACTTTTATTTGAAACCTTCCTACTTCTTTTAGTCTCATTTATTTAGTCACGTTTGAAAGGAAAAGAGAGTTGAATGAGTTTGGATGCTGGACAATGAAATTGTTAACTCCTTAGTAGAAGAAGAAATAGCTAGAAAATCGAGTTTTAGAAAATGATGGTAGCTGAAAATAGTCTACCAGTGAGGAGCGAGACAATTGAAGTTGGTATTGAAAGAGAATCAAAGAAGAACATTATTAGCACCCAAGATAGCGTGTTCTTTGGAATGGTGTTGGCTCATGTGATAGCACCATTGAAGGTACTTAGTTTAATGACTTAAAATAGAATTGAGCTGTCAAGAATCATCCTCCATACTTCACTCTAGCAGTTTAACCCGTTCTTCATAGGCGTAGGGCGCATCAAAACTATATCAAATTGCATTTTGTAACACTATTTTGTAATTGATTTTTATTGATTAATTATTAATCAGCATAAGGTGACCTGGTGGTCTAGGGGTAAGGTGTCAGACTTCTATGCTGGCGGCCGGGGTTCAATCCTCGGTCCCGGCAAAGATTTATCTGATTGCCAAACCCTTCCTTCCCCTCTGACAAGACATCTTGTGAATGTGGGGAATGCCAGGTCGCCACCGTGGTTCGGATTCCACGTTAAACTGTAGGTCCTTCATTTCATCTCACAATCACCCTACCATTACACATTAGCGTAAGTGCGTATAACCCGAACGGGTAGTAAGACGCGGTGCTAATAATAATAATAATAATAATAATATAATAATAATAATAATAATAATAATAATAATAATATTAATCAGCATGTCTGAATTAACAGAAAAGTTTGACTTGTCAGAATTCTCTCAGGCTCACAGTTTCCGAGAAAACCACATATTTAGTTTCATTACAGGTTGTTAGTGCCTTGCAGTTATGCAGCCAGTTGTGCAGTGTTGCCAGATAAAATGAGGGTGGCAACCCCAATTTAATCAGTTAAAGGGGGTGAAAATACTAGAACAGGTTTTCAGATTTTTAACATCGTAGTTCTACAAAACCTTATCCAGTGATTTGTTGTTTTAGCTCAAGTTGTTTCTGATATTTTTCTATAAAAATATTTTAAGACGCGACTTTCAGTGGCTCACAACTCCCTTTGTAATCCCTTTTGGGGAAAAAGTCGTCCATACATTTCCTACATTTCCTATATATATATATATATATATATATATATATATAGAGAGAGAGAGAGAGAGAGAGAGAGAAAGAGAGAGAGAGAAAGAGAGAGAGAGAGAGGCTTATTCTCCTTTTTCCGACTTGCATACGTTTATTTCTGACCATATATTAATTTGGTAATAACTATATACATTATGTAATAAATGATTAATTTAGTTTGATAATCATTATATATTTATAATCTAATAAATTATTACCAAAATAATATATAGGGTCAGAAATAAACGTATGCAAGTCGGAAAAAGGAGAATAAGCCTTGCCCTCCTTGTCCACCATCTCTCTACAGTCCGACTATACACATTATAATTACACTAATGAGCTATAAGATGAAGGCATAATTTATAGAAAATGTACGCGTATTTGTATGGTAGGATAATTTAAGCTATTTATGGCAAACTATCCTTGGTACACCCAGCCAGGATTTGAACTCAAGCCTCCCTGTCACCATTAAATCAAACCAGGCGATCTTGACGTTTAGTCCATGATTTATCCAATTTAGATAATATACTTTTTAAACAAATCAAAAATTAAACGTGAAAAATTATCACTTTAGATAAATATAGCTTTGCGGTTTTTCGGGTGCTTCTTTCTCAAATGTTTAGGATTAGAATACAATAAAAATATCCCACAAATAATTATATAGACGGGATTAATTAACCACAAACTTACTATCATTAGTTTTGATAATGTAATAATGACTAAATTATTTAATGCTTTTTTAATTGAAGTGAGTATGGAATACTAAAGATTATATCAAAAATATACATTAAATAATATACATTTTTTTGGTACTTAATGATTGTATAGTGCTTTCACAACGACAAATTTGTAATCCTAAAAATAGTAGGATTCTGCTGTATGAGCACTAACAAAACATAATATATTATTGTCGGTACCTAGTGTAGATATAACTGAACCTTTTTTTTTTACATCCACTACTGTTCCAGCCTATGGTCAGGGTCAGTTTTTTATTCAAGCTATATATTTTCCGATACCGGCTGGCAGGCCTGTCGTAGCTTCATATGCCCTATGCTATAACTTAAGACTAGGGCAGGCACATCGTTTGGTTCCCGGCCGTTAATGTATCAATGTGAAAAGGTCAAACCCACATTTTACCAATGAAAATTTGTTCGGTTATTTCAGGAATCAAACCCAGGACCCTTAGCTCAGTAGGCAGACACGCTACCGACTAAGCAAAAGTGTCGGATATAAAATCAAAGTAATCAGGTGCTGTCTTCCGCTAGGTCTTTCAAGATTATATTTTTTATTTATAGTTCTTATTTTTCAAATATGAGGGAGTCTGAGCAAAAACATGATAACTAGGGCTAGGATGTTGATGACATGTCATCTTTTTACTGAGTTGTCTGGTGCAATGCTCCAATATATATCAACTATGTTCAAGACATCCCGTTTAAAAATAGATTTTTTTACTTTGCACTTTTTTGCATTTTTTTGCTGTTTTTTTTTATTTTAAGGGCATTTTCTTTGATTTTTGAGAATTATTCAGTCATTTTTTTTAAAGAATTTTGTCATTTAGATAATTTTGTAATGTTGCCATATTATTTTATGAAATTATATCTTCCAGCCTTAAGTAGTGGTTTATGAAAAAACACTTATTTTAAAATACTGAAATTAAACAATTCAACAACATATTATTTTGCTAATAACTGGCTGAAGGTTAGTTGGCTATACAAAGACAGGCCTACACTCGCTTTTGCTGGAAGCAAGTTATTTCCAGAATGGAATGTCTGGAATGTTACCTTGAGTCACAAATACTTCTTTGACACATACAGCTGTTAGGGTGGAAAGGGAAGGAAAAGGCGTGGTTTTTCCATGCCTAAAATTAAACCAGGTGTGTCAGTTCATTTAAGACAAAAAGTAGCCGATTTTGATGATAGTGTGTTTTCTACTGGTGAAAGCATACTGTATTGTAAGTTGTGCGAAACCAAAGTATCGGGTGAAAAACAGTTTACTGTGACACAGCATATTGGTTGCGAGAAGCATGTACGCGTTCTTGAGCGTGCATCAAAGAAAGCAGCAGTTCAACGCTTGCTAACTTCAGTTGCTTCAACATCCACCAAATCCTCACAGTTTGGTAAAGAATTGTGTGACGTGTTAGTGTCAGCAAACATTCTACTATATAAACTCTCTAATCAAAAATTACATGCATTTTTGGAAAAATACACAAACCATGAGATACCAGACGAGTCGACTTTACGTAAGAATTATTTACTACAGTGCTACAAAGAAACTTTAAATAAAATAAGGTGTGGTACTCGCAAAAAGAAGCTATGGGTTTCTATCGATGAGACCACAGATGCTGTGGGGAGCTATGTAGCCAATGGTGTGATTGGAAAATTGGAATTGGTTAGACCAGGCGAAATATTTTTATTGACCACCGAAGTATTATAAAAGGCAAATTGCTTGACAATATCCAAAATGTTTGACAGTGCTAGGTTTCTTCTGTGGCCTGAGGGCATAAAACATGGCAATGTGCTTTTATTTCTAAGTTATGCAGCACCATACATGTTACAAGCAGTTAATTCATTGAAGACACTCTAAAATGGTACATGTCACGTTCTTAGCACATGGTCTACATGGAGTTTGTGAAGAAGTGCGAGCAAATTATCCCATTGTAGACAGGCTTGTGGCAAACATTAATAGGTTTTCTTAAAAGCACCCTCACGAGTTGACATTTCAAAGCAGAAGCACCGGACATCGCATTACCACCACAACTTATCATCACACACTGGGGCACATGGCTACATACATACTTGTATTATTGTGAACATTTCCAGGTAGTGAAACAAATAGTACAGAGTTTTGACTGTGAAGAAGCTGCTTCAATACAAATCGCTCAAGATAAGTTCTCTGAGCCAAACATGGAGAGCGTTTGACAATTATTAAGTCAAACTTTGCATTATTGTCGACAACTATCACATCACTGGAAAAAAAAGGGGTGAGGCACTAATAGATTTCATTTCACTAGTCAAACAGCTGGATACTGGTGTTAATAACGCTCGTGGAAAAATAGCTACAGTTATTGCATGTAAACTGAAAAAAGTGCTGGACAAGAATACCGACTATAAAACTTTGTGTCAAACGTCAGATATACCCCGTGGTAATAAATATTCCATGGATGGGATTGAGGAGGATTTAACAGCCAATGATATTTCCCACTTCAAGTACGCTCCGATTACATCAGTTGATGTAGAACGCAGCTTTTCGATGTATAAAAACTTGCTGGCAAATAACCATAGATCATTCACTTTCGATAACCCGAGAATGACATTTGTAGCCCAGTGCAACTCAGACTAAGGTGAATTAAAAGAACATATATTAATGTGTGTGCCTGTTTTCTGAAGAATTTCTTAACATTTTCATAATAAAAACTTTTTTTCATTTTATGATGCATTTTCATAAGTTTTAGATCATTTAATAAAGCCATTTTTTGGAATTTTAAAGTGCATGTTATAAATTTTTTACGTCACCAACATCCGGGCCCTAATGATAACCCTCACAAATTTAGATGGTATATTTTCACTACTTAAACGTCTATAAAATCTGTAAGTCTATATATAAATAATAAATAAAATATTAGACGAAAATATTAGCCATCCTCTAGGTCTTGACTGACTATAAACTCAACTTTAAATTCAAGAGTTAAGCTGCCAGAAATCCGTGCTAACACATTTTTTCATAAAATGAGGATTATCTTGTTTTTTCCCAGATCCCTTCATATATTAACAGACGGGCAATTCAACCCATAAACTTCCTGGTGAGGTTAAGTGGTATTCCCCTGATCCTGTTCCATGAGCACCCCAACTACCATCTCATGTCACTGTGGCTGTTACTCGAGAGTAGCTACCTCTACCGAGTTATATATGTATTAAAGATAGAGACAATCCAGGATTTTCCAGGATGTCCGAAAATATTATTGGTGCGATTAACAAGCTGGAATCAAATTTTAGAACAATTTAGCAAATTTATTGCTAGACCGCCTTTGTGGTCTAGAAGTCGGAGTTCCTAGCTACAGGTCAAGAAATCCCGGGTTCAATCTCGGTGCTTCAAGATTTTTCTGTGAAACAGTGAGTCTGGAAAGTGGTCAACTTCACCTCAGCGAGGACAATTTTTAGGAGCTACTTGAATAAAGAAATAACAGCTCCAGACTCTAAAATTCAGATTAATGGCAGGAGGTTTCAATGAGCTCAGCACATGACACCCTCTATCTGCAATTGTTGGCGCTATCTTCACTAACATTTGGTGGCCACTTGGTTAGTATAGCTCGCTTGTGAGATGACACCACGGAGGATTAATTTTTAAAGTAAATTACTATTATACATTACTATATTATTAAATATATATATAATGTAATAAACTTAGGTAAAATATTAATACGAATATACATATAATACACACATAGTAATTTATTTTAAACATTTTATATCATATACGAATTTATATTATATAATAAGTTTAAAAGGAATATGTATTGTTTTATTTATTTTTTATCACCGCGTCTTAGCCTACTACCTGTTCAAGTTATGCACACTTATGATAATTGTTACACTAATGTAGCAAGGACGAGGAAAGAAGCATTTCAGAGGTCAACTACCCAAATTTGCTTGGAAGTAGAATGGGAAACCATTTAAGAAAAAAAAACTCAGTTGACCCGACCGTGATTCGTTCCCCAAATTCCCTCTCTTCAGCAAACCAGTCTAACACGAGAGTGACGTCTTATACCATTCGGCCACTGAAATGGGTTTAGAAGAAATACAAAAAAAAAAAAAAAAACATAATTTATTTTTAACATTGAGGGTTATTAGTGTTTTACATTAATTCTTTTGAAGAGATTGTTGTATAAATAATATAAATTCTTGTTTATGGAACATTAAAATCAATTTAATTTAAATTTAGTTATAAATAACAATATACCTATAAATATATAAATAGAGAGAAAGAAAACAGTATCAAATAAATCAAAATTATTAAAATCAAACATATAATGACTGTGCCGTAATCCGCTTTGGTGGCAGTTTGATATAACGCTCTACTCACTTAGTACGGGCAAATCAAGGTTCAAAACTAGGTCGGGTGTGCTGAGAGTGGTTTTCCCCAAATTAATTTTTCACTCCCCATCAATGAAAATGTGGGTACACTTACTCTAATATAACTTTTCTCATCCCTATTATTATTAGCATAATTAGTACATCATACGCATATAGCCCGAACGGATAGTAAAACTCGGTGCTAAAAGAAACCGACACCTAAATATAAACAAATAGTTTCAAAACAATCTTATTATTATTAGCACCGCGTCTTACTACCCGTTCAGGTTATACGCACTTACGCTAATGTGTAATGGTAGGGTGTTTGTGAGATGAAATGAAGGACCTACATTTTAACGTGGAATCTGAACCACGGTGGAGGTCTGGCATTCCCCACATTCACAAGTAGTGATTAATACACATCTTGTCAGAGGTGAAGGAAGGGTTTAGTGATCAGATAAATCTGTGTCAGAACTGAGGATTGAACCCCGGACCCCAGCACAGAAGTCTGATACCTTACCCCTTGATCACCAGGTCAACTCTCAAAACAATCTTAAAACAGTGAAAAATACCATTATATTTTTTTAACTGTTTTGACTTTTGTTAGTATTCGTAAGATGTAGGCATATCCACATTTTGGTGAATTTCTTTTGCAAAAAAAAACTATTTATTTGAATTGTCAAAATTAATTTGATACTTAATGAATGGCCAAAAATATACAAATATATTAATCATTGTTTATTTATACATATTATTAATATTATTACTATTCAAATATGTAAATGCATTTAGGAACTTGTTATGTGTTTGACCCTGTTATTTGGAATATTTTAAGGATAGTAAAAACAATATATAATTAAAATATTTTGCGTGACATTACTTAAATGCTTAATACATGGTGTGTGGTTCCTTAACACTCGTCTAAACTAGCTTCACTAGTGTATTACAGGTTGCATTTGAATCTATGTCACGGCGATGACAGTCGTTCAAAATATGTTCTTGCAGCTCAATTGATTTTTTATCACCACATATTACTTACTACCTTTTCAGGTTATAAACAAATGCACCAATCACACTAATGATCCATGGGTGAGTAAGGTTGAATTTAAAGGAATTATACCCGCATTAGCGAGAAGGAATAGTTGAAAACAAATTCGAAAAAAAATCCACCCTCAGTACACCCGACTGGTATTTGAACCCCGATATCCCTGTTGTAGCATTAGCATTACTAGCTAATGCTACATTAATACTACCCACTCCGAATAATGCCGATACTCATAGACATCCTGCAATATATAAGATTATTAAACTTACTATGTCTAATATATGTGCTTTACTCACACATTGTATCCTCTGGGTTAGCGTAAGTGCATGACCAACCTGTTCACACCAAATTCTAAAATGAAGAGAAGTCCTAGCAAGCTTTTAATGATGCAGCAACAACATGTTCAAATATAGGAGTCCAGAAATGCGCTTATTGGCCCGGCTGGCCACTCACAAGTTTGACTGCAACTAACCCGTTACCTGGTGTACGTAACTGAATGGGCGTACTTAGATTCTACAGCCAACTCACCATTTCCAGCGTTCGTGTTTTTGGAACGAGCCAAGTTGACTGAAACTAACCCAATACCTGGTGTACGTGACTGAATGGGCGTACTTAGATTCTACAGCCAACTCACCATTTCCGGCGTACGTGTTTTTGGAACGAGCCAAGTTGACTGCAAATAACCCAATACCTGGTGTACGTGACTGGATGGGTGTACTTAGAGTCGACAGCCAACTCATCGTATATCCGGTGTGCGTGTTTTGGGAACAAGCTAAGTTCACCAACTGCTAACAAGTGAGTGCTGTTAGCAAGAGTTAGCCGTGTGACGTTGTAATTTCAATATGAGAACCCCTACCTCTTTACCCATCAGTAGTGGGGTGGCCCCATCAGATCAGTCATTTATACATAAAACTGCCTATATGTGTGAGCGTTTATATCGAAAACGGTCTATATTTGGGTGGCCCCATCAGATCAGTCATTTATACATAAAACTGCCTATATGTGTGAGCGTTTATATCGAAAACGGTCTATATTTGGGGGGGGTCGTTTCGTAACAGTCATTTATACATAAAACTGCCTATATGTATTCAGAGCGTTTATATCGAAAACGGTCTATATTTGGGGTTTTTTATTCATCGTTTTGAACCTCTAGCTAGTGCTGTCTTATGTTGAATGAGCATTGGTTCCATCGTCACAAGGCCTGAACCTCTCCTGACGGCCTTTTAATTATTAATTAATTAATTTATGCTAATTAAGGATTGAGGTGTTGGAGTTTTAGAGCGTTGTGGGAGCATGAGACAAGAGGTACTTTCTCCTCCGGATGCCGGATATTAAATGACACAAGCTGGCTCGCTGGCTTCTGCTGACCAACTCAGCCTTTCACTTTTCCCTCCCCACCCCTCCCTCAGAGCCGGGGGTTGTTCATCCTGGTTTTCCCCCCTCCCCGGTCATTACCTTCTGGGGGGGCGACGTACCGAGCAATAACCTCCATTCACCTTGAGGAGTCATTGTGTTTCTCAAAATAGACACCTGTAAGGCAGCTATGAAAAGTCCCGTTACACGGCAGATTCGCTTTTACATTCCGTGAAAGCGGCAGGCCCAAGTCAGCTCTCAACGGAGGAATAATATTGAATTTAATGTTCGCAACTATATCCCTATGAAAGTTTAAGCCCACACATCAATGCACTCAACATTTGCGAGAGTACCTTCAGATGCACTGAGGGAGGGTAGATTTTAGCGACGCCCGTTTTGCACGGTGAATTTACTGTAGTTTGTAATTCGTGTGTCTAGATTGGATTCGAACCAGAGACCATCAAATTACTGAGCGCCTTACCGACGGCCCGATTAGTTAGTTACCCCTTAATAGGCGATAACACCGCACAACTTCGACTCAATGTTAATAATTCTCTCGCCCTCTGCAAGAGCGGACTAAGTACAGATAAATTAAATGGCTAATCCTCGGTAATTGTATCTGTATAACGAATATGAAAACGGGTATTTAGCTTATCATTGCACGTAACATAAAGAATGACCACATGGTTTAAGGCGCTACTATAGCAAAAGACTATACTACATAAGCACCGTGATTTTTTTCCTAGATATTTTACTTATAAACTTATGTAAAAGTTATTATTTATGTTATCAAAATATATATATAGCCGCCATGATTTTTTTCCCGAGGTATTTAACATAGGAACATGTGTAAAGGTTATACATTATTTAATATTTAATATTATATTAATTGCCGTACAGGGTTTGTCGTGCTTGCTTATCGGCCCACTAGATGGCATTGAAAGCCTGTTTAGTTAATGTGAGGTTTCTAGGAGAGTTTACAAATAATAAATAAGGCAATGTAAGGTTTTCTTTAACAATTTGCTGAGTATTTATCATACGCCCGGCCATGTGATATTTTAAACGGTCAGAACCCCGTATTCATACGTCAAGTCAGGTGATCTGCAGTACAAATAATTCTAGGGTAGAAAGCAAATAAAAGTTCTGTCTGAATACTCACTATTTAACATATTCATACGTCTCAAGTCATGTGATATACAGCATATACTTTAAACAGGCAGAATCCCCTATTCATACGTCAAGTACTCACAGTCGGCAAAGACCTAAATAATATTGCGCTTGTAAATTAATTGTTGATTGTCAATAAAAAAAACTAGTAAGAATATGTTGTTAATATTTAAGGTAAGGTGACGAGTTCACACACGGTATTTAATATCTTGGGATAGTGTACCCGCATTTGCCTCAGTGTTCGAAGTCAAACCAATGATGAACCCCGCTAAGTAGATAGGAGGACGGAAAATGTACCCGCATTTTCACGAAGGGTGCGGAAAAAACACCTTTGGTCTACGTTTGCGGGAGGGCTGACACCTAGAATGGTCATGTACCAGAACGGGAATCAAACCCGCGACCTCCCAGGCATTGGCAGTGACGCCTTAGACTACGCTACCTGTGATGCAGGTGAATAACAAACGCATACCGAGCAAGTATGTTGATAGATACTGACCGCCGGTAAAGTAGCTATATGCTCTTCATACTATAGTTTTGGTCTTTCTACCAAACAAATTAAAATATTTAAGGTAAGGTTTCAAGTTCCAAACCCGTGACCTCTGGCTTAGTACGCCATTGCTCTGACCACTGAGCTATCCAGGATTCGTTCCGTGCTCAGGGTCATTCTTCACTCATATTTAAGGCAGTGGAACAGAGCATCGAGCAGGCACCTCCGTCCACTTCGCTGGGTCGATGCCGACTACTGAAATAACGGGATTTACAAAGGGACTTATGGACAGGTCTGTGTTGCGCATGCGCAGAGACACATTAGAGTATTAGGTCATTACAGACGGCAGGCTCTTTGAAGAGGGTATAAATAGAACCCGCTCATTACATTTGGTCATTTCAATTTGTGATTGACGCCGCCGAACATCAAAAAATGAGTTTCGAGTCGCTAGAAAATTTTCTAAATTTAGGTAAGTTTTTTTCTGTATATTTTAACTGGTGTTTTTTTTTTGTTGCCTAATACAGCTGGGGTGTACAATGGTGTTCTTCTTTTTTTGTTAGTTGAAGAACCCCCGATGATTGGAGGGGATATACAACCGGAGGATCCCAATAGCCTGGACCAGCTGCTACTGTTCGATGAAAACGGAATTTGCAACGCTGATGCTAACGCGTCAATGGGTAAGTAACAGACTAAAAACATATATATTGGAGTCTTGTTGGTGTTTTTTTTTCCTGTAAATGCTAATTAATTTGTATTTATTTAATTTCAGACTACTGGGATCCGTACGGTTTAGACGAAGGGCTTCGGGGGTGCATACCGTCAGTTGTAGAGACATCGACTCCCCCGGAGGCGCCCTTACGAATCGGTGCCACTCACGACGCCACTGATGTCGCCCCCAGGCCCTCTCCCTGTATCTTCGCGCCCCTACCACCGGTACCCCTCGTCGCCATGGGAAATGCACCTCCCGCTGTTTGGGCAGATTTGGACACCCTTGACCGGCTGCTATGTAAGTACCTTCTACATGTAGCCAGTAGGCAGTGTAGCTTTCTCTCTCTCGCACAAATCCTGTTATATCGCCCCTCAGAGTCGAAAACAATTGCTAGCAGTGAGCTTGTACTACATCGTTTAGTGTATAAAAGAATGCGTGTGTTTACAGTTTAGAGCAAGGAAAACTATATTGCTACTTAAACGTTTATTAAAAATCCTACCTGTATGATTTATACTGAGCCATTGGGGGGGGGGAGTCCTTGGTTCAATTCCCTCTTGGGATAAGCGAAAATACTGGTTTAGTCAACTATTTTGTTCAATAAAGGGTCCCGGGTTCAAAGACAGAAAATTATAATTGTCGTTTTACAATGTGATCGAGTATCATTTTAGTGTCTCCTGGTCACGGGTTCATTTCCTGTACAAAGTCAGAAAATTGTAATCAACACTTTAGACAGTCACGTTTCACTCTGCATAAACATAAGTCCATACACTTTAATTTATGATGTGTAATAGTAACCAATTTAAAAAACTATATGTATGCAGTGCCACGGGTTCGAATCCAAACAGGGGTTTAAAATGAGAGTTTATTCTTCTTGTACTAAATTTGTGTCTGGCTGACACTTTAGGGCGTACTTTTTTAATTCCAGTCTAAATGTTTACGTGTTCTTATGTATGTTTACACGTTGCAGGCTTAATATAGTAAAATGTATTTTTAGTTAAGGGCTGTACATTTCCTCTGTCAATTTATTACCGTCTTTTGTTTACCGCCAAACATAATCTTAAAAGTTGTGCTTATTTTATAAATAAAGTAATGCATGTTAAGGATACAGCTGCCTCTAGATACATATTTCAAATATAGGAGGCAGCTAGTAGCTTATGATAACTAAACAAATGTTTTTGAAAAGGGTTGAACATATTTTTTCCCCGATTTAAAGAAAGCTGTTATAAACTCAAATTTTACTACCCCTTTTAAGGTGTCTAACTTTCGTTGTGTTAAGTGCGGCGGGCTGTCTATCCACTCATTATGCAGGCGTTAGAAACAACATCTAGTATCATAGCTATCAATTCATTGTCTGGCTGACACTTTAGGGCGTACTTTTTTTAATTCCAGTCTAAATGTTTACGTGTTCTTATGTATGTTTACACGTTGCAGGCTTAATATAGTAAAATGTATTTTTAGTTAAGGGCTGTACATTTCCTCTGTCAATTTATTACCGTCTTTTGTTTACCGCCAAACATAATCTTAAAAGTTGTGCTTATTTTATAAATAAAGTAATGCATGTTAAGGATACAGCTGCCTCTAGATACATATTTCAAATATAGGAGGCAGCTAGTAGCTTATGATAACCAAACAAATGTTTTTGAAAAGGGTTGAACATATTTTTCCCCGATTTAAAGAAAGCTGTTATAAACTCAAATTTTACTACCCCTTTTAAGGTGTCTAACTTTCGTTGTGTTAAGTGCGGCGGGCTGTCTATCCACTCATTATGCAGGCGTTAGAAACAACATCTAGTATCATAGCTATCAATTCATTACGCGAGCATAATCTCAGGCGTTTTTTTTTTTCAATAAATTGACACATTCGTAGTTGAAAACAATTAAAGCGAAAAGTATCTTAAGACGTAATCTACGCTGCTAAAATGATATAATAATAATAATACAAAAAAGTATTAAAGAAATGAGTTTGAGTTTCAAATCTTACCAGGGTAAAATAGACGTGTTTTTTTTTCACTCTCACTTCATACAAATGCTGACTCTGTAAGTTTTATGCTTAGAGAAAAAATTTAACATATATTAATACCGAAAATATTAAAGAGATGAGTTCGATGTTCAAATCTCACCAGGGTGTTTTTTTTTTTTTTTTTTTTTTCTTTTTTCACATTCCCTCCACACAAATGCGGCCTCTGTGGGTTTGAGCTAAAGCAATCATGTTTGTGACAATTCTTACTTTGACATGTATTATAGTTGAAATGGAGGCCGGAAATGGAGGGACGAACACAACACCCCCACCGCCAGCTATGGGGCCACTCCAACCCAACGCCGCCGCACCGTCCCAGCGCCAGGGAGACGGGGTTCGAGCCCCGGTGCCCTCGTCTGGCGTTACATCTTCACCCCTGCCTCTACGCCAGGGAGAGGGCGTTCGAGACCCGGTGGCGGCGGGGGAGATGTGGCCCATGGAGCCGGCGATAGCGGGACCGTCTTTTGCCCCTCAACACGGAATTAGTGGCCTTGTTAATCAAGTAGGTGGGGAATTGCAAAATGGCGTCCCTCTTCGCATCATCGAAGAGAGGATTAAACAATTGAGGCGTTTCTTTTATACTGGTAGAGAAATTACCGTACATCTTGGTGCACCAGCAAGCGATCGTGACGCAATAAGCTGGCTTGAAGAACAAATTACTAATTTGCTCCATCGGTTGCAGGACCATGGCGTTAGCGCCGATGACCACGTAGGCTTACTTTTGAGTAGCACTGACTCAACGTTAAGCCCTGTGTATGTCTCATTTAGGCGAGCAGACCAGCTAGACGCTAGAGCAGTGCTTGATAACGTAAGTCGCGTGCTGCAGAGTAATAGTTTGTTTTTGAGTACTGCACCATTGTACGTTAAACTCTCCCACTTTAAGGAGCCTCGCGGGAGGGGTAATCATAAATGTGATAAACTCTCTCCCGCTAGCACATATAGCCGTAAAAACCAAGGGATCATTACGATTCAAAATGGCGACACACTTTGTCTTGCCCGTGCATTGGTTGTCGCCAAAGCTATATGTGACAATAAAAGAGAACCAGGATGCATGGACATGAACACCTTTAGACAAATCAAATGGGGTCGACCTATTCAAAAACTCAAAGCAGAGGAACTATGCCGTGATGCCTGTGTGAATCTTTTGAAAGGTGGTGGGCTCACTGAGCTGAAACAATTTCAAGCATACCTTTCCGAATACAAAATCACCGTGTTCAGGGAACGTCGGGGGAGACAGGTCTTGTATGAGGGGCCTACTCCCTCCGAACATTCCTTTAAGGGGCACCTTGATTTGTATTTTCACGACGATAAGCAAAACCATTTTGACGTCATAACATCCTTGACAGCCGCATTTAAGTGCTCGTACTTTTGCCGCGAGTGTCGTGTACCGTTCAACACAAAGAACAAACACAAGTGTGAATCCGCGTGCAAAAAGTGCCACGCTAAAGCGGTTTGTAGCGGAGGCCGATCTGTGCTTTGTGAAAACTGTGGTCGTTGGTTCACAAACCAGACATGTTTTGATAACCATAAACGTCCCGGGTTTTTCAGCGGTCACAGATCGGTCTGTGATGTCAAAAAGGTTTGCGAGGTATGCGGGCAATTTTTCAGTTTGGAAAAATCAAATTATTCACATAGGTGTTATGAGACTTTTTGTAGAGTATGCGAAACCCATCGTCCTTTTGGTCATTTCTGTTATATGAAACAGGCCCCGTCAAAGCCGTCACTGGAAAAGAGTAGTTTCATGTTTGTATTCTACGATTTTGAATGCAGACAAGAAACGCTTCTTCAAGGTGCGGTCAGCACGTACTTACACGAACCAAACCTATGTGTCGTGCAAACGTGTTGTAAGGCTTGTGTTCATATAGATGCAAATGACTATCATTGCACCGACTGTGGGGGCGATAGGACTCGCATATTCAAGGGTGATACCACAATGGCCCAATTTTTCGAATTTATTGTTCAAATTAAAGCTTCAAAATTTAAGGATATCACCCTCCTCGGCCATAACGCAAAATCCTATGATGGAAATTTTATTTTAAAATATATGATGGAGGTTAAAAAATGGACTCCAGAACTTATAATGAACGGTGGGAAAATCATGTCCATGCGTTACGGCCCGCTCCACTTTATTGACTCACTGAACTTTCTCCCGATGTCTCTGTCCAAATTGCCCAAAACTTTCGGCTTGGACGAGTCTTTGGCCAAGGGACATTTCCCCCATTTTTTCAATAAAAAAGAAAACGCGGGGTATAGGGGTCCCTTGCCGCCAAAGGAGGACTACGGCATCGGCGAGATGTCAGTTGAGGGAAAGGAGCACTTTGAGAAGTGGTATGACGCGTTGGTCAAAGATAACTATGTCTTTGATTTTAAACGCGAGTTGGAACTGTATTGTGTGAAAGATGTAGAGATCCTACGGAAGGCCTGCCTGAAGTTTAGAGAGATGCTCATGGAGAAAGCAAAGGTGGATCCTTTCAGAGAGGCGTGTACGATAGCTGGAGCGGCCATGTTGGTTTACCGCCGAAGTCATCTTAAGGAGAATACTATCGGTATTATCCCTAACGGTGGCTATCGGTGCGCAGACCAACAGTCGCACGTCGCTGTACAATGGCTCTGCTGGGAGGCCCATCAACGCGGTGTCTCTATTCTTCATGCGGGTAACGGCCGTGAGGAATATGTGTTAGGGCGACGTGTAGACGGTGTTGTTAAAGCTGGAGATACCACCACCGTCTTCCAGTTTTGGGGCTGTTATTGGCACGGGTGCCCTCTCTGTTACCCTGACAGGACCACCCCGGTCAAAAATAGTCCCCACGAGACCATGGAGACGCGTTATGATGCGACCATGGCTTGTTTGGAAAAGTTTAAGAATGCCGGCTACACGGTCGTAGAGATGTGGGAGTGCATGTTTAATGCGATGAAACGCACAGACAAGGACTTGCAGCAATTTGTACTCCGGCACGAGGTGTATACCAAGGAACCTCTCAGTCCCAGGGATGCATTCTTTGGCGGGCGTACAAATTGTATCAAGCTCTTCCACGAAACAGACCTTTCTTGTGGGGAGAAGATCAAGTACTTGGATGTGTGTTCATTGTATCCATACGTTTGCAAGTACAAAAAATACCCAGTCGGCCACCCCAAAATTCACTTGGAACCAAATTGTCCGTCTATAGATCAAGTAGAAGGCATAGCCAAAGTTACAGTGACGCCTCCGCGAGATTTATTCCTGCCCGTATTGCCTACACGGATGCACGACAAGCTAATGTTCATCTTGTGCAGGAAATGCGGGGAGGAGAAAAACCAAGGCGCGTGTCAGCACAACGACAAAAAAGATCGCTGGTTGACAGGCGTCTGGGTGATTGACGAGATCCGGAAAGCCGTTGAGAAAGGCTACACCGTTGAAGCAGTGCACGAAGTGTGGGAGTACAATGTATCTGTTTATGACCGTCAGACGCGTTCTGGAGGGTTGTTTCACGGGTACATTGATACTTTTTTGAAAATTAAACAAGAAGCCAGCGGATGGCCAGAGTGGTGTACCTCACAAGAGGAAAAGTTAGCTTACATTCAAAATTATGAGGAAAGGGAAGGGGTAAAACTAGATTTCGGCTCTGTTTGTAAAAACCCTGGTCTCCGCACTCTGGCTAAACTTTTTTTAAATTCACTATGGGGAAAGTTTGGGCAAAGACCCGATTTACCACACGTAGCCGTTGTCAACGACTATCAGGGCGTCCACAAGTACCTGACGGATCCGTACATCACCGTGGACAGCGTCATTGATGTAAATGATGAGGTTATGTTCCTCAATTACAAGGATGCGCGTGACGCGTTGCGCCCTAACCCTAACACGAGTGTGGCGGTGGCGTGCTACACGACTGCTATGGCTAGGTTGCACTTATACAGCATCCTTGAACAATTGGGGGACCGCGTTTTATATCATGATACAGATAGCGTTCTATTCACTGAACGCCCCGGCGATTGGAGTCCACCGACCGGAGACTTTTTAGGTGACCTCACTGATGAACTTCAGGATTACGGTCCGGAAAGCTACATTAGCGCCTTTGTATCTGGCGGTCCCAAAAATTACGCTTACCGAGTTTGCGTTGGCGGTGATTCTGCCAAAACAAAAACGGTGTGCAAGGTTCGCGGGATCACCATAAACTATGGCAACCGGAACGATGTTAATTTTGAAGTTTTGAAAGCGATGGTCACCGAACAGGCTGCGGAAAGATACATACAGATACCGCACAAAATTGTAAGAAAAGGTCTTGCGACTGTATGTACCGTTTCGCAGACTAAAGTCTACCGGCCCGTGTACACCAAACGCCGGATAACAGATGATTTTAATACGTTGCCGTTTGGGTATCAGAGTCCTTGTAAACGCGCTCGCCACGAATAAAAGGTGATCATTTAGACGGGCTGAATAATCATCTTTTTTTTTCACTCTAGACAGTTCCACTGACATACCATTTTTCAAAGATTTGAGATTTTTTTCATATTTTTTTCTGCATGAAAACAAGCATATTTTTTTATATTTTTTTATGCACCCGGGTTACTTTTTTTATATTTTTTTTTATTTGCCAGTACAGTCCTCTGCCTACCTGATTTTTTTCTAGTCAATTAGTTACTTGTATATATTTTAATTCTAGCCAAATGTTTGTATATATATTTATTTTAAATCTAATACATTGTTTGTATATATATTTTTTCTGATAAACTGATTGTATATATTTTTATTTTAAATCTAATACATTGTTTGTATATATTTTTTTCAGTCAAATATGATAGACTGATTGTATATATTTTTATTTTATTCTATTCACATATATATTTATTTTCTTTTAGTACCGAGGCCACTATTCCCCCTATATTGTAAATATTCACAGTATACTTTTCACTGTGTGTAAACAAAACCAGCTATGTTTATACTAACAATTATATATTGTAAATATTCACAGTATACTTTACACTGTGTGTATACTTTTTTCCTGATTGTAAATAAATATTGTAAAAATTGTTATGTATGTGTTTTAACGTCTACACCCGCACCTCCCTCCTATCCTATAAATACAAGCTCATATAGCTTATAAGCTCAGTCTCAAACATTATGGACAAGTTGAAACATCCATTTTCGGCCATCATAAGCGGCCCGTCCGGCTGTGGAAAGTCACATTTTGTAGCAGACTTTATCCGTCACTTGGACACAATGTGTGACGTTAAATTTGATAAAATCACATGGTATTATGCTTTATGGCAACCGGGATTCGAACAAGACGGGACAAGTCCCCACGTCATATTCTGTAAGGGTTTGCCGGAAATGGATGACGTCTGTAATGACTCTCCACAGCTGATTATCTTGGACGACCTGATGCGTGAAGCCAACGAAGTGGTCGTCGATCTTTTCACCAAAGGATGCCACCATCAAAATATTAGCGTCATGTACCTTACACAAAATATATTCCATCAGGGCAAGGGCCAAAGAGACATTTCCTTAAACGCACATTATATCGTGCTTTTTAAAAATCCCAGGGATAAAGCTCAGATTCAACACTTTGCACGACAAGTCTGTCCTGAAAATCCCCGTGTTTTACAAGAGGCTTACACCGATGCTACAAGTACGCCTCACGGCTATATATTGCTAGATTTCAAACAAGGTACACCAGAATGGTTCAGATATAGAACCCGCACAAATGTCGGCTGCTGCGTGTATCTACCGCGCAAAAGCTATAAAAACACCGACACTTCCCGCTTACAGATCATTTCATAACCATGAGTCCCAAAGTGCTGAAGCAGGCACCTCTGCTACGTGCGATGTATCGCATGAACCCGCAGCAACGAGTCGCGTTGATGAAAACAGCCGACAAGAAACTGGTTGACTCTGTTTGCGAGTGTGCCTACAACACTTTAAAAGGACGGGTACCGCTGAAAAATGCGCAGAAGACAAAGTTACGTGCTCACAAGCAGGTGTTGCGCAAGCTGGTCAAACGAGGAGAGTGCTGGAAGAAGAAGAGACGACTACTCGTTCAGAAAGGAGGAGCGTTCTTGCCCTTACTTTTAGCCCCTTTAATCAGCGGGGTCCTCGGTTCCTTATTCAACAAGTAAATAATGGAACACACGAAAAAGATGATATTGGTGTCCCCGGAAACATTACACCGTTACGAGCAACACCACCAACAAACGGCTTCGGCAACAAATCTAGTGGTCTCCGAGTTGGACAAGGAAATGGAAAAAATCCTCGCTTCAAAACTTGACGACAAGTCTAAATGGACTTTATACCAACAAGTGCTACAGCGCTATCTACACTTTAGTCAACACCCACCGCCATCTGAAACCGCCACCACTACCACCCCTGAAGTGTCTGTACTTCCCATCCCAACTGTACTTAATACTGTACCAGCACAGGCACGTAAAAAAGCTGAACTTTTACTAGAACATATTAAGGCCCGAGGCGGCATCTCTTGGGACTCAAACGGAGAAGTGAGTATTCAAGATACGCCTCTTCGTGGATCCAATATTGTGGATTTAGTCAACGATCTGGTCAGAGCAAGAAGACACAGCGAACCGTCAGGGTGGCGAGAGTTTCTCACGGCGCTGCAAAATATAAACGTTCCAAAAGAATTTATTGTGAACCCGAAACGTTTGGCGCCCATTAGAGATCCGACGCCCGTACCACAACCACTTACACCGTCGCAACGCCCAAAGAAGAAGAAACTGAAGAGAGTGGACGAAAACCGGTGGCTGCCATTCAGAGCTTAATGGAACGTCTAGCCGGCATCTACTACGACCCTTCTCATCCTGCAGGGTTTGCAGGGGCGGCGTCGCTCATAAAGGCGTCCAAAAAAGATCCCGAAAAAGTACGAGAATGGCTTCGTGCGCAGGACACTTATACCTTACACAAACCTGTGCTAAAAAAATTTCCACGCAACAAGTACGTGGTGTCAAACATTGACGATCTCTGGCAAGCCGATCTCAACGATATGAGAAGTCTCAGAAAATACAACGACGGTGCAGTGTACTTGCTCACCGTCATCGACGTGTTTAGTAAGATGGCCTGGGCGAGGACGCTTCCATCCAAGACGGGGAGCGTCGTGAGAGACGCCTTTCGGGACATTTTTAAGCAAAGCGGTCGTAAACCTCTAAGTATACAGACGGACAAGGGGACAGAGTTCACGGCACGGCTATTCCGGAAATTTCTCAAGCAAGAAGGCGTGCATTACTACACCACTCATAATCCAGACGTGAAGGCAAGCATCGTGGAACGGTTCAATAGAACTCTGAAAGGACGCATGTGGCGTTACTTTACCAAAAATAACACGTATCGGTATGTGGACGTCCTCCAAGCCCTAGTCGACGCTTACAACGAGTCCAAGCATTCCAGCATCAAGATGGCGCCCGCCGCCGTTTCAGAAACTAACGTGCTTCAAGTCAGAGATAATCTGTACGGCAAAAGGCGTCCAAGCTCGAAACCTAAAATAAAAGTCGGTGACACGGTGCGTATTAGCAAATCCAAAATGCTGTTTGAAAAGGGCTACGAAAGCAATTGGAGCGAAGAGATTTTCAAAGTCAGTAGTGTCGTGTTGCGACAACCTGTCGTCTACAGACTCACCGATCTTGACGGCGAAGAAGTGGAGGGGACGTTTTACGAACCTGAATTGCAACGCGTACGTCTCCCTGAAACTTTTAAAGTTGATAAAATACTACGTGTCAAGGGTAAAGGCGCCAGAAAGAAAGTGTACGTGCAGTGGAAAGGTTACCCCGCCAAGTTTAATTCCTGGATTCCCGCCAGTTACGTCAGCACACTACCATGAAGGACCAATTTTACATCACTTTGCCGAGCGACAGCTCTATGGGATATTTCCCGAAAAATACCCTCACGAATTTCACCACGCAACTTCCTTACCGTCTTACACTCGAAGGGCGGTGGGAAGTCGCTCTGGCTGAATTTCAATATCCCTGTTCTTTCACCACCGTACCCGAGGGCCAAAATATTGTATGGTACAACTGGGTGGACGCTAACGGCGTGGAACAAATATTCAAGGATCATATCCCTGCTGGAAACTACAGCACTATCCACGAATTGATCAAAGCTCTAAACGAAGTAGAGGCTTTTAAAGGGGATTCCGGAGTTGTATTCAAGTACACAAACCCCAACAAAAAAGTGGAAGTTATCTCTTCTTCACCAAATATACAGCTGTTGAGTCTATCAACTCAACTAAGTCTGCAGCTCGGTTTCGATCCTAAGACTAATCTGATAAAAGTACCAAAGTCTCCGTACGCCGCCAACATTCTACTAGGCCTGCCCTCGCAAATGTACATATACACGGATATTGTCGAGCCTCAGCCCGTGGGTGACATTGTGGCACCGCTGTTACGTATCGTCGGCATCAACAACGTAAACTATCTCTACGGCATACATAAGACAGTTAGCTACGACCCGTTGCACTACATGCCGGTGCTGAGAAGGGAAATTGAAAGCTTGGAAATCAATATAAGAACCGACACGGGTGAACCTGTACCATTCGAGTTTGGAAAAGTGTGCGTGAAACTTCATTTTCGACGCTGCTCAACATGAACTGTCCCTACCAAAGATACTACATCAACCAGGCTGGAACAGGAATATCTTCGATCTACCACGGTGTTCCCTATCAAAGAGGCATGGGATAGGAAGTTTTTTCAGTGGTCTTTTCAAAAGCGTCGTACCGTTGCTGAGAAGTGGCGCTAAAGCCATCGGAAAACAGGCGCTTCATACGGGAATCGACGTTCTCTCCGACGTTGCCAATCAAGGGCGTCCTTTCAAAGAGGCCCTACGGCAACGTGTCGGCGAGGCTGGAACAAACTTGAAACGCAAGGCTGAACAGAAGATCAACACGCTGATGACCGGCTCAGGCTATAAAGGGCGTCGTAAGAAGCAACGACGTCATTCTAAGGTCGTCACCCGACGTAAAAAGGTCAAGAAAGAAGCTAAAGATATTTTCAGCTAAAATGTCGTTTCTACACCCCCAGTCCTGCGAGTGTGCCAGCAGCGAACTCGATCTCTTTTCCGTGCCACCCACTCAAACCAGTCTTGAAAGTGGGCAATGGCTCCAGTACAAACCTGTCTCTTCCCTCACCGATGATTCACCCATCGAATTTACCGTTACCGGCCAGGGCGAGTTCTATATCGATCTTTCACAGACTATGCTCTATCTCCGTGCGGCCATCATGAAACCCGATGGTGGCGCTTTCACAGAGGTGGATCAGATCGCTCCCGTCAACAATTGGCTGCATTCTCTATTCACGCAGGTGGACGTGTTTTTAAACCAAAAACTAGTATCACCGCCCAGCAACACGTATGCCTATAGAGCGTACATTGAGACGCTGCTCAATTACAACAGCGAAGCCAAAAGAACACATTTGACTTGCGGTCTGTGGTTCGCAGACACCCCCGGAACCTTTGAGGAGGCTAACGCCAACAACAAGGGATTTGAGGCCCGTCGCAGTCTCACCACAAAAAGTAAGACGGTGGATCTTTTGGGGTATCTACACGGCGACGTGTTTAACCAAGAGAAATACCTTTTGAACGGCGCCGAACTCCGAGTCCGGTTGGTCCGTTCCAGAGACGGGTTTAGTCTTATGGCGGTCCCTGAACTCCCTCACTTTAAGGTTCACATCGTTGAAGCCGGCCTTCTAGTGAGGCGTGTCAAAGTAGCACCTTCTATACTGTTGGCACACGCCAAAGCATTAAATGTCAGTCCCGCAAAGTATCCCATCACCCGTGTGGAAGTAAAAACACTCACTATTCCTACGGGCGTGCAAGGGAAATCGCTGGACAACGTATTCACCGGCCAGTTACCCAAACGGTGCATCGTGGGATTTGTGTCAAACGCGGCGTTCAACGGAGACGCCACCAAGAACCCGTTCAACTTTCAAACCTATGGCATGAACCATTTCTCGCTGTACGTGGACGGGGAACAAGTACCGTCAAAACCGTTACAGCCCGATTTTTCAAACGGACACTATGTCATGTCCTACCACACGCTGTTTTCTGGAACGGGTATCCATTTCATGAACGAGGGTAGCGACATCACACGAGAAGCCTTCCCCAAGGGATATCATCTCATGGCTTTCGATCTCACACCTAATCTGTCCGCCCACATGACATCACATTGGAATTTGACGAGACACGGTTCTCTGAGCATCGAAGTGAGCTTCACCCGAGCTCTCACCGAAACCGTCAACTGTATCGTGTACGGGGAGTTTGCCAACATCATCACCATTGACAAGGACAGAAACGTTGTGACCGATTATGGAAGTTAATATAAACGGCTTCCCGCCCCTTACCCCCTTCATTTAAGCTATGGACGTCATTGTGGATTTCCAGAGCTTCATCGACGACAACAACGAGTTTATCGTCAAGGAACTGAGTGTTTTATCTGTATGCGGCACATTAATTCAACACTGGGTGTTAAAACCTCCATACGCTATCGAAGAACTTTCCACCGATGCCCGAAAGAAAGCCGACTATATAGTCAACAATCTGCACGGTATCACCTGGGATTACGGTGATGTGGATTACAGCCTGCTCGAATCCCTCATCTCCCGTGCCACAGCGCGTGCAGAAACCGTCTACGTCAAGGGGTCGGAAAAGAAAAAGTTTCTAGTCAAATACACGTCTACACCCATCGTAGATCTGTACGACAGAGGTTGTTCGTCACTGAAAACACTTAAATTGGGTCGCACCATGTGCATGGCACATAGTTCTGTATGGAATTTCTGCTCTGCCTCTATCGTCTGGGGACTTCGAGACTGGATGATTGAAGATGGACACGCACACCATAAGACGTGCGCTGAAAACAAGTCCGTGGTTCCGTTCTGTACGGTCGGGTGTTTTCCCTGCTGATCAACTACCCGCAAGAATAGCTCGACCTGCCGCTCTAGTCATCAACACCGATCCGCACACCAAACCTGGGACGCATTGGGTCGCCATCTTTATCGACAAGAACGGCGTGGGAGAATACTTTGACAGTTATGGTTTTCCACCGCGTATAAAGTCACATCTGGCATTTATACGCAAAAACACTTTTCGCACGTCCCATAGTAAGCTACAACTTCAAAGCATCGCATCAGACGTTTGCGGCCATTACTGTCTCATGTACCTTCTCTATCGCGCCCAGAACATTCCGCTGAAAACTTTCCAAAACCTATTCTCGCCCACCAATCATACAGCCAACGACGCTAAGGTGGTGAGATATTACAATAGATTTTTCAAGACTGTAGGGGCATGTCGCCCTTCAAGAGGCCGTGTCCAGACGGCGTGCGCCTATAAAAAGGGCGTCCCGGCGGCGTGCCGGCCATAACCACTGAGCATCATGGAAGGTCAAGACGTTTGCGGTAGCAAAGCAAAGCCTGCGAAACCACTCGCCGTCACCAGTATTTTCAACACATTGTTCCCGCTGGATGGAGTCGACGCCAAGCGAGTCATCGTCGGCATGAGTGTCAAGAACAACTTTACGCCCTATGTCCAACTAGAAAAATGTGGAGGGAACTGCGCCGTGTTTAACCGAACAGAATGGCAAGAACTGAGCACCTACAAGTCGGTCATATCAAAGTTTTTCACCAACACGCAACCTCCTCAGAAGATTAGCCTGACTAATCACGAAATCTCCCTGAGACGCATGTGCGGTGACCGTATGGTCGTCATCAACGAGAAACAAGACGCCGGAATCAAACGGGTCGCCTATCTAGCACCTAGCTGGGCGCGTCTTTGTGAGGTGTGGGACCTCATCGACGTCGCCGTCGACCGACGGGACATGTGGTCGACACCCGTCGCGCGCTATTGCAACAATTTGATCGACACACTCGTCGTGGATGTATGCGACACGCTAACAGAATCTACGGATGTCATCGACCTAGAACAACCTACGGTGGAAACGCACATTAAAAACCTGGATCTTATCAGTGCTACTTACTATACACGTCAAGTAATCGGTTTGGACTATTACATGTTGGATTGTGAACTAAAAACAATTTTACTAACGCATCTAAGAGACACTGTAGAAAAACGTATGAACGAATATATGCGTCATTCCTGTAAAAATGTATAATTGTGATGTTTAATAAATAAATATATATTTGTAACATCTGTGTTTTATTTACGAGTCCCAACTTGTCTTGGCTGCCCGACAACCCGATGCCCCTGGTCAATATCTAATCTTGTCTCAACATGTCTTGTCTGCCCGCCAACCTGGCGCCAGGGAAAACCCACTGCCAGGGTCAATGACCTCAATATCTATTCTTGTCTCAACATGTCTTGTCTGCCCGCCAACCTGGCGCCAGGAAAAAACCCGCTGCCCGAGTCAATATCTATTCTTGTCCCAACTTGTCTTGTCTGCCCGCCAGCCCGGCGCCAGGGTTGCGACATAACACGCAATGATTACGTCATAGGGAAAAAACCCAAGTTGTCCGGTGCGATAGCTGCGGTAGGAGGAACATTTCCATGCATTTCGACAGACGCTACCAAACAAACAATTTTAGTAGACTTGTGACAGGGGTAGTGGCCCCTAACTGTGGATTCCGAGGCCCCTGATTGTGCATAATTAGAGTACAGGTGTCTATTTTGAGAAACACAATGACTCCTCAAGGTGAATGGAGGTTATTGCTCGGTACGTCGCCCCCCAGAAGGTAATGACCGGGGAAGGGGGAAAACCAGGATGAACAACCCCCCGGCTCTGAGGGAGGGGTGGGGAGGGAAAAGTGAAAGGCTGAGTTGGTCAGCAGAAGCCAGCGAGCCAGCTTGTGTCATTTAATATCCGGCATCCGGAGGAGAAAGTACCTCTTGTCTCATGCTCCCACAACGCTCTAAAACTCCAACACCTCAATCCTTAATTAGCATAAATTAATTAATTAATAATTAAAAGGCCGTCAGGAGAGGTTCAGGCCTTGTGACGATGGAACCAATGCTCATTCAACATAAGACAGCACTAGCTAGAGGTTCAAAACGATGAATAAAAAACCCCAAATATAGACCGTTTTCGATATAAACGCTCTGAATACATATAGGCAGTTTTATGTATAAATGACTGTTACGAAACGACCCCCCCCAAAATATAGACCGTTTTCGATATAAACGCTCACACATATAGGCAGTTTTATGTATAAATGACTGATCTGATGGGGCCACCCAAATATAGACCGTTTTCGATATAAACGCTCACACATATAGGCAGTTTTATGTATAAATGACTGATCTGATGGGGCCACCCCACTACTCCCATCAACTAGACCTATATAACAAGAGAACTCAGCAAATATTATTGACTATTACATGCGACCCTCCCACGAAAGGTCCTTGTCTGGACTTGGACGCTATTACTCCAGGATGACAATATATAAACTTTATCTATTTTAAGGATTATTTAAAATTTAAACAACCTTTAATGGGTTGAATATTTTAAGCGCTTAGATTAATTATGTAATTTAAATCGTTCAGTGTTAGGCGTCGGTAAATTCTTCATTAGAAGATTTAATTTTTTAAAGTAAATTTGTTTATGAAACTCTTAATTTTTTCTTTTGCCGCTTGGGCGCTAGTCTCTTTGTAATTTTTAGAGATGATAATAGGTAGCCGCTTTTTATTCTGTTTCTAGCTTGGAATACTAATTTTAAAATAATTTTCATTGCTATTGTGGTTACCAATAATTGTTTGAATTTTAAAATTTGATAAGGTTTCTTTTGTAGGTAATATTTTGTAGATGAATTTTCTATGAATAAAATACTAAAGTAATTCATTTTTGTTGGTTTATAAGTTTCAACTTTAACATTTTCAGATTCGTTTAGTGAGAAATTACAAGTATTCTAATGTAATATTACTTCGTTTTCTAATGTAATATTACTTCGTTTTCTAATGTAATATTACTTCGTTTTCTAATGTAATATTACTTCGTTTTCTAATATAATGTTAAAAGTTGACATGTCAGAATATCCTCAATTACTTCAAAGGCGGTGGAAGTAATAGTCCCATAGAAGTTTGATTTATGTCGGGAAGTCAAATATTTGTGTAATTTATAAATATCAGAATTGATATTTAAATTTAAATTTAATAGTAAAATTTAAATTTGTTTAGTCTGAATTCACAATGGTGATTCAGGCGCGTTGTTAACCATTTAAAAGAGGCTCCTTAAGATCTTTATTATTATAGTAAGGATTCAAAGGGTTAATGGTTTAAACTATTTGTTTAGTCTGAATTCACAATGGTGATTCAGGTGCGTTGTTAACCGTTTAAAAGAGGCGCTTCAAGCTCTTTATCATTATACTAACAATTTTGATTGTTATTGGGTCTCTTCCAGACTAATTCTTATAAATGAATTATTTACTTTGGGATTGTGAAATATATTCTTAAATGTACTGCGCAAGTACAGTCTCTACCATATTTATATGTTTTTCAACACTCTTCAGTTTGCCTTTTGAGGCAATGTAATTTTTATTTACCCCTGTTGTTTTTCCTTGAATAAATTATTCAAATTTTTCTTAAACTTGCAAATGTTCATACTTTTTGTAATATTAAATCCCTTATAGTTTCCATCCATCCTCTTTTAGGCTATTGTGACCGTAGCTATAATATGTGGTGATCGGTACACTGTCATCGGCATTCTGGTACATTCTAAGAGTGGCGCTTTAGAGTTTAGACCATGCGGCAACCAAAGTAGGTTGTAGTTCAGCGGCTGTTGATAAATTCATATTTATCTTTATAAAAATATATTGTAGCGTTTGTTTGTTTGATATAAATTTTTAAATGTATATAAGACATCTGTGTATCGGTTTGCCCGTAATAGGAAGTTCGGGGCTCAAAATCAGGCTCAGTGTACTGATGGTAGTTTTCCTAAAGAATTTTCACCTCGAAAATGCAAGTATACTTCCTATACATTCTCTATAATTTATTTATTTGAGGTATTTAATGTGCCCCTTCTGAACCAACTGATTATATTAGAACATAATAATTTCTTTGAGTTGGCGTGAAAGAGCCTACCAAATTTGCTGGGTTATAAATTTTCGCATAACTTCCAGGGTAATTTTACATGCCACAGTTGACATGGGACCAACGGCTTTACGTTCCCCCCAAAGAAAGTTGTGTTATGGATTTTTATATACACAGAAAATTTAGTGATTTATTTAGCACCGTGCCTTACTATAAACTTTAAAGAAAATCCGTTGACCGTGGTTGGTTTGAACCCACGAACATCGGGTTCTGAGGCGATCACTTTACATCAAGACCACTGAGGTCGACTAATTCATCACTCATAAAGGGGAAACCCACTTTTCGCCTATGATACAGTTTTTGACCGTGCCAGGAATCGAACCCGGAACTCTTGTATCAGTAGACAGACATGCTACCAACTAAGCTAAGGTGTTGGACTATTTTTCATCATTATATTTAGCACGCTTCTTACTACCCATTCGTGCTATACATATCTACCGTTATAGTTTTAACAGGTGGTATTTTGCACTTTTGGCGTAGTTTGGTTAAATTTCCATTCAACAGGCTTAGGGACAAGCTGTAGTATTTACTTTAAGCCATAAACACTATACTGAGTAGTAGTTAATATCGTCTCATGCTTGTAGAAGCCAGGTGGAAAGATTAGGTTAGTTAAGATATTTTAGACCATTTTATATATAATTTCTATAATTACCTATGGTTAGATCGACTCAATAAACACCAAGGATAAGTTTCGTAAAATTAGATATTTTTAAACATACAATTCATTTATGTTTAGTTAGAGTTTTATAAAGCTGGTCGCTCACTAAGCCGCGCTGCACCGAACCGCGCCACGCCGAACCGCAGCGCTGATAATAAATTTTCTTTGTCTGTTTCTTATGAAATCAAATGGTGTAATGTCCACTACAGTGGAGCGCACCCACACCGCGTGGAACCGCCTTGTGGGATGTCCGTGCCGGAAGCCTCGAAGTTTATATAGAAGAACTATTTTATTTCGGAAAGTTGAGGCGCACCTATGTGGGTGGGGGTAGGGGAAGGAACTGCGGAGGGAATAAGCTCTCATGTCATTCCGACAACATTCGGGATTATCGGATTATAATTTGTGATGAGGTTTGTGAGCGTTTTGTATTATATTCTTACCGTTTACTTTGTTAAATTAAATGCACATTAGATTGAAGTATAATTTAATATAGTTATAATTGAAGTCTAAGATCATGTTTTCATTGTGTTTTTCCTTGTAGATTTAATTAATTAAAAATAGAAGAGAATAGGGCTAACGAAGGTAAATATTTACCATGGAATTTTGGACATATTAAATCTCTCAACTTCAAAAAACATACCTACGCAAAAAATAAGCATCACTTCTCAAACAAAATGCTGTTATATACAAAGGAATTTGGCCATTTAAGATGAGTTTAAAGTATTCTACACTGTACTTAATATAAAATCTATTACAGTTTATTAGATTCTTAGAATGAATGAAGAAGAGTTGCTATGATTAGTTAAAGAATATTCCAACCTATACGACCTTGCTCATCCCAAATACCACAATAATTTGGTGAATGATCCACACGGCGCAGTGGTTCGGCGCGGCTCGTTATATGGGTGGACCCCAGAAGAAAAGCGTACAGAATGTTCACACGGTGGCTCGGCGCGGTTTCACGCGGCGCTCCTTAGAGGGTGACTAGCTTAAACCCGTTAGTTTTGTATCCTATTCAATCGTGTTCATATACAGCACTTCCAATTTTCTTGAGTGTGGATGTTTCTACTTATACTTAATACTTTTAATTTTGTTTTGAGAAATTATTGTTATCAGCATACTGTTTTACTAAGGTTCTGACAGTAATTAAATTACAATCACAATTTTGTGTGAAGGGTTGCAAGTAGTCATTTTTGTTAAAAAGGTAACAATTCTGATGTATTAAGAGAGTGCTATGAATTCCCTGAGTTTTTCTAAAATTGGGAGGAGTTTATTGAAATTGACTACTTTTTAAATATCTTGCTCCTGATATGGTTAGTGTGGTAGGCCTATACAATAGTACATTTTCCAATAGCCCTATTAATGGTATCTCATGGCAGTGTTTTTTCATTCTTAGACCGGTAGATAGGAGGGGTTTCGTTTGCAAAATATGAGGGACGCATTCTCTTTTTTGGGATGTGTTAAGAAGGCCATTTGCTTTAAGAAAAAGCATGTTGCCAGATGACATTTTGGTCGAATAAACTATGTTCAAGTGTTTTAGTAAAAATAAGTGTTCACATGTCCTACAAAAATGTACTTTTATGGATAATATCATGATATAAATAAGGTTTAAGTAATAAAACCATTATCTGTACAGTTCTGAAAGTATTAATTGGGGAAAAAAATCTTAATGGATTTATCAGGCTTCAAGGTTTTTACAGTTTTTTCTCTGAACATTTACATAAACATATATAGGCTACAGTGTTTCAAATTTTCTACAACTGCACGATTTGGTAATATATGCAGTTTTACATTCACGCGGTTTAATGTCAGCTGGAACTGGTTCTTTGGTCATGAGCTTGGGATAGAGGATAAAATTTTCTTTAAGCTCGTATCCAAATTCTTCAAAATTAAAGGGTTCAAATAAAAACCAGTATACATTTTTTCATATACAAGTTTGCACAGATGTTCTCAGACAATGCAAATATAATGCATCAGAAGTGCAGACTACTTGTGATAAGTTCACGCTAAAGCCAATCGCTTGAGCAATTGATTTATACCGAACTTCATCTGCTGAAATGCTTTGTTTGATAAAAGATATGAACATACTTTTTTCAGCTGATTAAATTGTTATGGAGTAATGACATTTCCGTTTCTTAGCAAAGAAAGTTCTGTTTGGATAAAGGGCAAATAAGGAAGATTCAAGGCTTTTTTTTTTAACTTATGCGCCTAGTTGTATCACAACCGGTCAGGGCATGTATTGCTGGCAAGTTGATACTAACTTCTTCTCCAAGGGTGTGTGCAGCCAGATGGCATTCTAACATCCGACTTTTTTCGCTGGACCTGAATGAAACCCTAAAACATTGCAGTTGTAAACCTCTTGAAGCTTAATTCAAAAATGAACTCCAAGTACAAATACATCAGTATCTGGACTTTGCACGATTAGTTATGATTGATTCAGACATTGAGCTGCATGAAATATATAGAAGTAAACCTAAGTCTAGAATCTCCTTCGAGATGATTTGATTCTAAATCGAAAACTTCGTCAAAAACAAAATTCTGTAGTTTATAACACTTCATAGGATCGTAAAACCCAACGCAAATATATAGTTAATTATCATCTTCAATCTGAATATTTGTTTCAACAAAGTAGCATAAAAATTTAACAAGGCTTAGCTTATTTTCGATATTTACGAAAAAAAATTACAATTATTTGGCACATTTGTAAAAAAACACGACATAATGACTTTCCTTGAATCTTATTCCTTAAACCGCAATTCCTTTTCAACAAATTTAATGGATATTTCATCATGCTTATCGAGCACTATATTAACTCTTAATATAGAGGCACCCAAAAGAAAAGATGTCACTTGTTTGGAAAACGCTTAAGCAAACTGCTCAAAAGTTTGGAACTTTTTTTAACTGAATGGAGTAAACAATTGTGTTTCCTTCAATAATACAAGCCTTGTTGTTATTTTTAGCATTTATAATATCTTCTAGTTTTAGATCGGGTTTACAAGAATGGTTAGTTTCTATTTCATTCATCAAACTTTATTTTGATTTATATAATAAAAAACGTTTTTGTTAACAAAGATATTTTGGAAATCTTATTAATTCATGGGATGTTAAGCTAGGAAAATCAAATCCACGCAGGCCTGCTAACATATTTAACTTTTGCACTTCAATTTCTTTATAGTCGTCTAGTGTTTTATTAACTTTGCTGTCTTGCTTAGATTTAGGTGTGTAATTAATATTAAGAAACTCCGTTTTTTCATTGGTTAAAATACGCTTATTTTCTTCTCAAAGCCACGCCACCTTTGTACAGCATCCTCATCTTGGGTTCCAATCAAACGCCCCATCTCACCTGAAGAACGCACGTGAGTGTGTTCTAATGCAAAATTGTATATAACACTTAAATACTCGAGCTTTTAAATTAACAGAAAAATTACCTCTTTTATATTCATCGATAAGTTCAGCTGATCTCTCAGCAACGCTTTTAATAGTCATAAAAGTGTTCAGCTTTGGTTCTTGCACTTAATCTTCAGAAGTGTCACAAAAAAAACAATAACACTCGCCACTGCATTTTCTTTTTCGGCTAACAACTTCTACAGACATTTTACAAAATAAGGCAATGAAATACAACAATTAGTGCACGTTGGCTCGGTAGTAAGACTATAAAGAGACTGAAAAGCGCTTACCCTCGAATGCCCTTAAAATGTTAGCTAGTTTGGACAGGGAGGAGTGTGGTTGTACAGGGAGGGCGAACCGACCACTTACCCAGCTGGCAACATGAATTTCCATTGAAACTATCATCCCAGGTGGACAAATCTGAAAAGAAACTGCGTCCCTCATATTTTGCAAACGAAAACCTTCCCAGCACCCGCACTATCTGTGATACTTGTACCCCTGATGGTACCAGGATTAATTAAATAGGCGTACTCAAAATTAATTAAGTATTAGTGTCCCTTTTTTTCTTCAAGTTAATCTAATTTGATCTTTATTTGAAAACTTTGTTTTTTTAAATATACCCAAAACCCTAATTACCTATGTAACTTTTAATATTTTAATTCCTAATATAATTTTTTTATTCTTATTAATGTATGGGAGAATCTAAAAACCATGTCCAGGGTTTTAACTGGCAGACCCAATGGGAAGAGACTATTGGGAAGACCCAGACGCAGATAGGTTAAATATGTGTTTTGGTTTACGTATTTGGACATATAAATATATAGCTTATCATATTTTTAGAAGTGTTTTAACCAAAATAACACATTTATTTCCTAAGTTAAAAAATGGATTAAAATATTACTAGGGTTAGGGAGAAAGGTTTTTGTTAGTTAACTGATTAATTAGGAAAAAATAAACTCATGGTGTACTTGATAAGTGTTTACAAATGCGGAGGTATGTAAAATAATCTATGATAAAGCTGACTTAATTGATGACTATGTTTATAGTGAGCTTTGTTGAAATATAGTTTACAAAATCTAAAATAATCTGGCCAACCTTTGCTATTCAATTTTGTATAGTGAATAGTTGGTGCCTAAATGTTTTCCAAGGTGTCTATATATAATAGTTGCTGTCTGAATATTTTACATGGTTGCTCGAGATAATAGTTGGTGCCTAAATGATTTCCAAGATGTATATATCTATATGTTGGTGTCTGAATATTTACATGGTTGTTCGAGATAGTAGTTGGTGTCTAAATGTTTTCCAAAGTTACTAGAGATAATAATTGCTACCTAAATATTTTCCAAGGTTTCTAGAGATAATAGTTGGTGCCTAAATAGTTTCCAAGTTTGTTCGAGATTCTTGGATTAATTTTAAAGTTAATAATGATTTTATGCGTCTCAGCTATATTACCCGTAGCCCACTTTGTGGAAAGATTAGCCATTACTAATGTACCGTTTCTCAGGGGATGCCCGAATGTTTTTAATCGTACATCCTTTTCCGCGGAAGTTCTTTTCATTTACCGATGAGATGAGGGAATGATTATAGTGGATCTGAGGGTGAATTCTAAAGCTATAATGGGAATTCTGACACAAATACAGATATAGTCGTGTGACATTAAACCTCTATTTATATTCCATAAGAAAGAAGATATTAATTAACCAAGTCTTTTATTGACACGAAATTTTATTGAGCAGTTTTTCCCTTTTTCCTTTGTTTATCCTAATTAGAATTTTTGTCTTAGTCTTATGGTTGTGAAAAAATCCTTCAATATTGTTACCATTCTTGGTATGACTTTAAAACGTACTTTATGAGGAATTAACGTTTAAATTAATATATGCGTGCATACACGTCTTTCAACTATAGAAATCAAATACCACAAGGACATATTGCTTCAACTCATCTTGTTTTCGCCGTTTCCAATACTTCCCACTTGAGTTAATGCGCAGCTACAGAGTACTTTGAGGCCAGTTAATCCTGGTTCTGTGACTACAATTATCTCTGCTGAGCGAGTAATAGTGTAGTAACTAATGTGGTGGGTGCGCACTGCACCAAAGAGAGTTAATCGACTTTAGGTGTAAACGATGAATAGAATTTCTCATTCATTCAGTTTTGAAAGGTTCAAGAATGCGTGGCAAATTTACAGAAAATAAATGCATTATATACTCAAATTGTTCTAGTATCAATAGTTTGATTGTGCGTTTAAATTGAGGTAGGGATCCCCCACCCCCGGCACACATCATTTTTCCTACCACTGAGCTGAATACTTAGGATGACTCAAAATATAGGTTACATTTATGCACAATTTTAAATTCAGTGTTAAACAAATTCCTGAGTGTAAGAGTATGTCCCAATGGAAAGTCAATTGAAGAATAAAACACTTCAAAACATGTTATTGTCAATTTCATCTTCCTCAGCTATTCAATGTAATCTGAGTTGTCGATGGTTAGAGGTTCAGCTTTAACTATCGAGATTACTGTATTTTGAAAAATATATTGTCTTCGTATTAATTTTTTTAATTTTCACTAGCTTCGACTGCAATCATAATTTCTCTAACCTGTTAGGCCAAAAAGAGCTAGGAATATGCAGGGTAAAGGGAGGGGTAATGTATTATTATTTCGCCTTAAAAATATGTATGGCCAGTGCTATAAAGACCTGTAATAAGCCTCCATAACTTATTGGTCAAGCATACTGCAAGAATACAACTTAAGTGAAAAACATTGACTATACAAAACACGGAGGTATTTTGGTATTTTAATCTTTAAAATACTGCTAATGCTCCACTTACCAGCGCTAGTGGTAGCCGAGTCTTCCTCATTTGGTTTTGAGGCGTGTTTTGGTGGGTTCGAACCTGGAAATACAAACAAGTTAAGCGTCAATGCTTATGTTTTAGAAATGTGTGTGTTTCCACGTCTCATTATCAATCCGGGCTATACGCATGTAACTACACTAATTGGGTAGAGTAGGGATAGGGAAGGTATAATTTAATATTAGATTATATATGAGAATGTATATCATGTACTCGTAAAATGTTTATTACATTGTTTACAAATTACGTATTATTTATGAAAATAAATACGACGGCTGCTCATTTACATTGTAAGACCTAAAATTGACCTTATATTTGAAAGAATACTCAGTTTTACAGATATTATAAATATATCATACTTTTCAATTTAATGGCTTTTTGTAATTCTACTAAACTGTTAATGCAAAAGAGTTACAATGGTTTTACCTTTATGGATAATATTAGGGCTTGCACCATTGAGCATGAATACAAATACGTCACTCTTGTCTGGTTTGATTTTCCAGTCAAGGCTCGATTCTTGGCGGGGTGTACTGAGCTGATATTTTTTAATGGTTTCTCACTCTCCTTCACCGCGTATAAGATATTTTCCCTCTCGATTCCTCTCCATCATTCCCACCCCGTTAGTGTAAATATACGGATAGTCTGGACAGGTAGTAAGACACCGTGCACACAACAAAATTACCGAGGAATACAATTTTGTTTAAAACTATGACAAAACCGTACAAATAACCTTCAATGAAATACTTTTTTAAGTAACTTCTAACTCAATGTGTTATTTTACCTTCTAGAAGCTACTTACCATAAAAATTAAAACTTATATGTCAATAACATTACACTATCAATTGATTTTGTTAGATATCTAAAAATCTAAGAAGCATTGTAGCTATAAATTGAAGTTTTATTTTATAATAGTGTGAAGAAGTTAATGTTTATGAACTGCATTTTATTTACCTTCTTCTAAAATGTAGTGCTTTTAAAACTTTTAACTCTAAAATGTTCACATAATGTAATCAAAACATTTTTCGTTTTATTTAGCTATTAATAGTGTACCTAGTCCAACACATGCCATTCAAACTACCAACAATAGATATGAACGGTGTAGGAAAGATGGTCCACCGACCAAGTAAAATTGCTGCGGATTATGTGTCGTAGCACTTTGATGGCTGCTGACATAGTTTTCCTGGGGATCAACCCTCCATGAATAGGGTAAGATTGTGTCATACGAACTATCAAAAAGGAGGGACTTACCAAAAGGATAGGGTATAATTAATATGCGCTGAAGTGCTGGAACTGCTCGGGCTTATAAACCTGGGCTTAGTCGATATTTTAAACCAAACCTTTGCTGTATATTTTTTGTTAAACTAGCTACTTGTTAATTTTTAACCTCCTCTCTCCCCGAAAAGACTCAAAAATTTCTATGTCAATTTTTAATAGGTCCTTTCTTTAACTATATAAGCTTTTCTTTGCCTTGTTTGACCCTGACCGATCTTTACTATATTTACTATATTAATTATAATTTATCGTTTATGTATTATTATTATTATTATTATTATCATTATTATTTTTATTGGTAATGATACAATAAAATAAATAAGACATTTGATTTTATTAAAACTCACCGTTCAATATTTTATTTTCCATTGTGGTGAAACTAACCTTCTAGAGACATCCAATGTACAAACATAAGTGGTAAGGGAGGAGGGAATTCCCCTAAACACCCTTGACACTCCTTTTCCATTCGAGCCTAATCAAAGAAAATTGGACTGGTGCCTTTGTGTGCGACTATTGCAAAAGTAGTTTCATTATTTTACAGCTTTAGAATTCATTATTCAAGAATTAGGTCCTCAATTTTGCGAATGGTTTGCTGCAACTCTCCACTGTTGCCTATTCTTAGCCAAATTTTTTACATCTTAATACCTTCTTCTTCCAATATTGTCTGCTATCTGATTCATGTACTCCAGTCTTGGTCTCCCTCTAGAATTTATTTCTTCCATAGCTCTTTCTAAAATTACCTTCGTCAAACTATCATGTCACTGTATATGTCCTAAATGTTAACTTCTTTGCTGTATATCTTTCCAAAGTCTCTTTTTTTTTCATTTGCTTTTCATAGCACTCCCGTATTTGATACAATCTCACTCCATGATATTTTAAACATTCTTCTATAGCACCACATTTCAAATGCTTCTAATCTTTTTCTTTGAGTTGCGCCAATGACCATGTTTCATATCCATAAAGCGCAACGCTCCATAAATATGCATTTAAGAATCTTTTCCTGATATACAAATTTATGCTAACCGGGGTTAGTAATGTCTTCTTGTTATGAAAAGCTCTCTTCACCTGCGAAATGATACGCACAATATATTTATTGTTTCTGTTATCTCCGGTTATTTTAGTTCCTACGTAGTAGAACTTCATTACTTACTGTAGCCTTACTTCTTATAGTTTTATATTTATTCGATTGATTTATTCTTTATTGAATATGATGAATTTTGCTTTCATCTTTTTTATCATTATTTTTTGACATTTAACTTTCACTTTCTGGACCGACTGATCATTTTAGCATACGACTTACAAACTAACTTAATTATATAACAGACACAACACCCAGTCTCCCGACCATTAATTCATCACTGGGTTTGTGATGATTTTGTAGGCATGACGGGAATCGATATATTAAGAATCAAAATTTAATACTATTTAATATTAAATTTCTAGTTTTTAGGCCTGTATACGACAGGTTGATTATGTCACTAACCAACCTAACAAAACCTAACCTTCAATTGATAAGTGCATGAAAGTTTGGGATTTGTATGTAATAAAAGTATTATTCTGTGAGTTACGTAAGTGTGGATCAAATGAGAGTGAACAAAATTAATTCTATTTTTATTAAATAAAAAACAAGATCATCAAAATAATAGAATATTAAAAAATCATCTTTGTTAGGTTTTGTACCGTGGTCTTTGTTATAAGTGTGCAAAGTTTCAGCTTTATATGTCATCTAGGGGCTTCCTGCGGGTGTGGAAAGACACACATTTGAAAATCAGTTGAGAAGGTAAGACGAGATTGAATTTGAAGGCAGTAGATAAGCATTTTTCTGAGGATAGAGGATGATAAATACACAATTCAGAAAATAAAGCAGAGTAGCCGCTCAGGTCCAATTTACCTCTCCCCCCCCCTCCTTTATATTTGGAGCCAGAAACACAATCTAAATGGCCAGCCCAACCATTATTGGTATTTTGTCTTTTATTAGGTTTAAGAAGATTTTTTTTATCACCGCGTTTTACTACCGCTTCTGGTTATACACATTTAAGAGAAGTTTCTTTTTTTGTTGGAATTGTTTGAATACACAGTTTAGAAAGGGTGTAGAAAGGTTGGGGTGCAAGTTTTTGAGCCCTTCCCCCTTAGAAATTGTTGAGCCCACCTTGGAATGTATTTACTTCCCAATGTATGGTGCGTTTTAATTTTACTATTCATTTTTATTGCCACTAGCCAAATATTAATTAATGCTTATTTTAATACTAGCTTTTACCCGTCGCGGCTTCGCTCGCAATAATTTATAAAATCTTTTAATTTTTAACTAAACTTTTTTTTTTGTTTAAATTCATAATTGGTAACTTAAATAATATATATTTCCTTTACTACGAAACATAATATTATAAGATTTATCTTATATACGAAAAGTTCAAACATTAGCATTGTAAAATTAATTAATGTATACGAAAAGTTTGAACACTAGTGTTGTAAAATTAATGTAAAATCAAAGGATGGGAACAGTCCTATTTGTTATTCCAGGACATACTCTACCAACGTACAATGTTTAATTCGAATCCGTTTAGCAGTTTTAGCGTGATTGAGTAACAAATATTCAAACACACAAACGTTCACATTTATAATATTAGTAAGATTAACCTACAAGATTACTTCTTTAAAAAGTTCTTATTGTATAATAGTTTTAACAACATTTCAAACAACATATTTTTTTGGCACATTAAACATGGTATCTGATAGCAAAGGACGTTTCTTAAAATGAAACAAATTAGTGGTTCTTAGAAAATGACTCAAATATGTTTATTGTCAACTGTAAAATTATACTTCATGAATCAACAAAGTTAAAGACAAACTTGGATAAAATAACCACAGTCAAAAACGAAGTTATTGAATTACATAAGCTTCCTACCAACCCTCCACCCTGCTTTAAACACACCTTCTTACCCAATACACTGTTTTGTAACTTTGAAAAATTTTACATTTTACGCAAAGGTTGAAAGTTGTAAAATGTTGTGCCGAACCGTGCTGGTGTGTTTTGTTTTATAGAATTAAAACTAATAATAAGCTAATAAATGTTTACCACCCACTTCGTTGGTCAAATTGTATAAGGTGTCACACTCGCAATATACTAGACTGCTGTTGAATGGGAGATTGGGGCTCAAATCCCGGTCGTATGTACTGAGGGTGGTTTTTATAAATTGATTTCCACTCTACCTTCACGTTAATGCAGATACACTTCCTCTAAATCAAGCCGTCCTCATCTAAAACACATTATAGAATTAGTAGGCCTACATAACCGTACAACCCAAACGGGCAATAAGATGCGGTGCTAAAAAAATTACTTCTAACTGATAACACAGTATTTCCATATATTCACCCCGCTCTAAGACTTAGTAAATTCGTTATTTTAGGGTATAATTTAAAATGGTTTGCCGTAGTTAATATAACATCTCAAGACACTTTCGTATTAATCAAATAAACAAGTATAGTTCAGTCAATACTTCAGTAAAACAGTTCCTAAAATAACAAAAATACTAAGTATGAATGTATGGATACATTGAATAATACAAGTGTTAAGTGTATATTCATATTTTAAACTTACATACTTTAGAACTTAAACATAGGCTTGACACGTGGTTAATAAAAGATCCGACAGAAGAACCCGTCGTCTGCCTGACACCACATGGAGTAGAGGAGAGAATACATTTTGGTTGTTATCTTTGTTAATGATGAGTATAATATTAACATTATTACGGTACACTGTCATATTTAACATATTAATTTTGTTTAGCGAATTTTTTAAATAATTTTAGAACAGCTACAGTTGGAATACTTTTTCTTAGATTTACCTCAAAATTATATTTCTACTCAAAATCAGATCCGTGACCTTGATTGGTTGAGTTGCTATACATTTCAATGTTGTGCATTTAGTAAACTTAAAGTATCATTTTTACTACACATATATATTAGGTGTACATTATATGCCTAAACAAATAAAATACGTTTCTATTACCATCCATCTTAGGAAATTGTAATGCTGTATTCATTGGTATATCCTTTAATAGAAACAGATTTCTAAAGTTAGGTAAAGGGTGTTTTTAAATACTTTTTAAAAGATTTTCATTATCACCGCATAGGTTTGCACGCGTAATAAATATTAGGCTTATGTAGTCTGATTTTCTGGTGACAGGGTGATCGATGCTCAAACACCAAACTGTTTTTTCCTATATGGCTTCTCACTCTACCTCCGCGCCATTGGGAGTATATTTCCTCCAAATGTATACATTCCTCGCCCCTGCATTATTAATGTAATTCAAATTTGGATATCTTTGCTAGACGACTATTGTGGAAAATATATATAATCACATACTTTGTTTTTATTCTTTTAGCTCCGTGTATTACTACCCATTCAGGTTATACATCCACATACTTTGTTGATGCTATGTTTAAACATAATATTTATTGACGACATAATTAAATAGTATATTAGTTGACATTAAAACGGACACACAGCTTTGTTATAAAATTCTACGAAATCATGTATAATACATCAGGTATTTCCAACATGCTCCGGTATCTGCATGGTCTAAGGCGTCACTCTCGCAATAGACTAGACAGCCGATGACAAGGAGATCAGGGTTTGAATCCCAGTACGGATGTTCTGAAGATGGTTTTTCCAAAATGTTTTTCATCTCTCCCTGCATACATATGTGGGTACACTTCCAATAAATTAAACCTCCCTCAACCCTAACTCATTGGCGTAATTAGTAAATATTTGTATAACCTGAACAGGTAGTAAGGCACGGTGCTAGAATTTTAACACAATATTTTTTGAATTTTTTTGTTTAATGATTACGGCAAACTGCTATAAAACTTAGGTAAACTTACTTGTGTACGTTAGTTTTTTCTGCAAGACCATTTGTAATTAGAAATTCACGCATTTATTGTTGGGTATTACAATTATTACGATCCCAAAACGGAACATGTTTTTTCAATTCAAATCCAAATGACTAAGTCTAACACTTTTGGTGTTTTGACTGTAATATCATATTACATACAAACCAATTGGTTTAACTCCTAAAAATACAACACATGTGTGTATGTACATATAATGGATGTATACGTAATTTAGACACATACATATATTAATTGGAGGGAGTTTGTGTCCGTTCATATTGATCAAAACTCCTACGCTATTTTGTAAACTAAAGTTACTATTCAGACAGAAAATTCAAAAATACCGTAACAGTCTTACATATTTTTAGGAAAGTCTTTATGCAAGGCAAACAAACCTAAGGGAAATTGTCGTTAAAATACAACCTTTTCAGTAGGATTAGGTTCTAACATTTTTAGATAAATATTTTCTAGCCACAACAATATCAATAAAAATATTAATAGATTTTTTAAAAATATTGTGTTCAAAGTAGATCATACCCCCAGTTGTTTGTAAGCCGCTTCCACCGGCTGCAGCAGGCACGGCTTGAGGCGCCCTTCGCACCACTTCCTGTCGCGGCCCAGTGTATTCGTGCCATTTGTATGTGCTCCGGTACTCGGAGTGAAGCTGTAACAAACCACCAAACCAATCAATATCTTCCATTTGTACGTTATGGGGCTCTCGAAATGAAGTTCCAACAAACCAATAAACCAATCAATATCTTCCATTTGTACGTTATGGGGCTCTCGAAATGAAGCTGTAACAAACCAATAAACCAATCAAAATCTCCCATTTATATATAATCTGTTTTTTTCCTAATTGTGTACTATTTTCTTTCCATGGAAATGCGGTTAAATTTCCCCTTAAATTCAAACTTTCTACCCTTCCCTATTAATGTAATAACATTTGGCTAACAAGACAAGTACTATGAATACTTCCACACCCTATAATTCTTTAGACTCATATATTGTGAGTGAAACAACTACTTTTCCTATTTTCCTATTGATAACTGTAGGTACACTCGATATCTTAATAATGGTAAACCATTTGAATGTCAAGTCATGACTCGTGTTATTTTAGTAAAGATGTCTTAGGTTTGTATTAAAATCATTTGCAATATTTATCAGCTTTCTATCCTCCGTTCTCACCTCTGGGTGAGCTTGTGGTATAAAGGATAGACAAATATCTAATATTACATAGTATCACACATTCACGGTAATTTACAGAGCGTAGAAGTTAGATGAATAAGCATTTAGTATGCTAAATTTATACATGTATTATAGGAGTATACGAAAGGAATAAAACATAACTGTAAGTCAATTATACGTAGATTTAAAAAAAAAGCTTATCTAAGATTAAGTTTTTATCATTTTCATTTGTTTGGTGTATTTAATGTGCACTTTCTGAACCGACTGATTAAATCAGCACACGACTTATAAACTCGTTTAAAATCTAGAACAGACACAACAACCAGCCTCCGGGTGTTAATTTATCACTATGAAAGAGTAAACCCACATTCCACCGACGATAAATTTTTCGGCTATTCCAAGAAGCGAACCCGGGACCATTAGCTCAGTGGACAGACATGATAACGACTGAGATGGTGTCGGACAAGATTTAGTTAAAAGAAACAAATTATATGATATTTTAATCAAGTCTTGGACAGCCAAAAACTTGACAAGGTAATTGAGGTATAATTAACTGATAGATGTGGTTTCATCTACACAGCCAGTCTCATCTTTGTCTGGTATGCCGTTGATAGTAAAGTTGGAGCTCGACTCCCTATCAGTTGTACTTAGTTTTTCCTAAACCAGTGGTTCCTAACGTGGGATACGCGTACCCCTAGGGGTATGTGCCAGAACGTTTCGGGATATGTGAAAATATTTTATTAATGGTGGTAGGAGCTACATATATGCTACCAATGTAAGACAAAAATAATTAATTATAATTATAATTATTAGCACCGCGTCTTACTACCCGTTCGGGCTATACGCACTTACGCTAATGTGTAATGGTAGGGTGATTGTGAGATGAAATGAAGGACCTACAGTTTAACGTGGAATCCGAACCACGGTGGAGGCCTGGCATTCCTCACATTCACAAGTTGTGATTAATACACGTCTTGTCAGAGGTACGAAGGGTTTGGTAATCAGATAAATCTGTGCCGGGACCGAGGATTGAACGCAGGCCGCCAGCACAGAAGTCTGACACCTTACCCCTAGACCACCAGGTCACCCGATTGTAAGAAAAAAAAATCATTCAAAATTTGTGAAATTAATTCAATGATATGGTGAGGGGCGGTATGTGTTTTCCTCTATATTAACCTTGAGAAAATGATTTCAATTTCATCAAACAAAAAATATTTTTTATAATTATTAATACAAAAATAAATAAATTAAATGTGTTAGTTTTTAATGTAGCTTTTGCTTTTTTAATGTAAAATTATCTGCACTCGTTATTCAGCTTATTATTACATTGTTTTTTAATTTCATTATTAGCACATTTAACCCGCCTCGGTGGCGTAGCTAGCTAACGCGCTAGTCGTGTTGAGCTTTACCGCCGAGGACGGGGAGATCAAGGTTCGAATCTCGGTCGGGTGAACTGGGGGTGGTTTTTCCTAAATGGTTTTCCACTCTTCCTCCACGCAAATGCGGGTTCACTTCCTATAATTAAACCTTCCCAATTCCCAATCCATTAGCGTAATTAGTACTTAAAGCGTATAACCCGAACGGGTAGTAAGACGCGGTGCTAATAATAATAATAATAATAATTAGCATATTTATTTTAAGTTGCAACAAATACATCAAAAATAACTACTTCTGTAGAAATCAACATTTTGCTAAAAAAATTAAGGGCACAAATTATGGAAATGGTCTGCTAAGGAGTACGCAAGCGAAAAACAGTTAGTAATCGCTGTCTAAACGATTCCTCACCATTCCTTATATCAGATGGGGGTTGAGTTTCTATAAATCCTCCCGGTTATAATGGATTACTAACCAGAAGCGAAGGACAGAAAAAAAAAATGGGATCCAAAATGCAATCTGAGTTTAAAACAACAACTTAGAAACGTTGTCCTTAAGGATCTATTAATAATGAAAACTATTGGTTGGGCGTTGATTTGATTCCTAAAACATATATCTCTAAATCTGTAACGGGCCAGCATATTATAGATAGCCTACCCAGTGTTCTAGGTCAGGACTATGTAGAGGCTTTCACATTGTACTTACCAGTGGTATCATTAAAACAATCAAAATTAATTAGTACTTAAAGATACAATAAGTGATACATGAAGTAGCAGTGTAGTAAGAAAAAGATTTTAAAGTAAAAATATTTAAATAATATTGAGTTATTTTGTGGGTGGAGGTTCATTTTCTTCTTTTACTTTCACAACCACTCGGGTTGTAAAAAAAACCCAATAATTACGGTAATGGAACATGGTAGAGGAAGTTAGAGTAGTTAATAAAAATGTACCCATATTTACGTAGAGGAGAGTGGAAACCCATTTTGAAAAACACCCTCACTACAACCAACCAGAATTAATATCGGGTTCATGCATAACCTATGATAACTTAAAATGTTAGCTCCATCCCAGATTTATATGTGGAGGCTATTAGTACTAAATAATACAATCAAGCACACATATCTGTTCTTAAAATTGTTCTTTTACTATGCCTTTAGAAGCTCAATAATGCAATTATTACAAAAAATATTTAAACAAATGTAGCTTTGACCATATTGGTGAACATATATAGGCTTCTTAGGTTTAAGAACAGACCTAATTGTTGTAACAATATATTTAAATCAATTATTTATGTTGGCTTATGTTATATTTTAAATAATAGTTTTGAAAAATAAAATAAATGCATTTCAAATCGTGAGCTAGCTTGTAAAATCTGGTCAGTTGTTATAAGGTCAATAATCTAACACATATTTGAAAATTGTTAAATTTTAAGTAAAAATAAGAATGAATTGTATTTAAAATGAAATAGAGACATGTATTGGATTAGGTTTAAGAGATGTTAACAGTAGAAAAACAAAATAATGGACTTGAATTGAATATTGAACTTGGCATGGAAACTTATATTACTGTAACATTTACTTGATAAATGAGCCAAAAACTATCAATACATTTTATTAAAACTGAAGCTCACCTTATCAACTGGCATAGATGGGCACGCTCTGCACAAATTCCAGAATGAGCCAATCATGAGAATTTTTACAGGGTTCACCACTCACTAAATGCAATATATAATCTTCACACTGCTGCAAGTGATTGTCTAGTGAATATGAAGAGAGAACAGGAGTGAGGGAATAGTGTAATGTGCCGGTAAAATTATCCGCACCTCTGCCACCAGTGGTGTTAGTTTAAGGTAGGCCAGGCCGGGGTTTACAAGAGCGCGACGCGTCACCGATTCAACTCAGACGACTGAACTCACGCCAAAGAGACCCTTCCCTTAAGGCCTTCCTTCACCACGCTGCCGCCATCGCGTCAATCGATATGGAGCGCTCCACCCCAGTTTTGGCGTAACCTCACTAAGCCGAGGGAACACCCCCACCCTTCTTTATCCCACTTCCAACCCCCTTACTTGAAGTCATTACAGGACGGCTAACATTTTGCGACGTGAGCCAATAATTTGCAATTTTCAGACCATTAAGTGCAATATATAATCACGATAAAAAGGTGGTAATAGTATTGTATGGACGCGGCAAGTCTCCATATTTGATTGAATGACTATACAGCTTGAAAATACTGTTATGAATCTGTTCGTCCCTATTTCAAAGTGTTTATACTGACCAAGTGCAAGTCTAGGAAGCACTGGTTTGATCCTTCACGTTCCTATGAATGAGTAATTAGATGTTTTGGAGATCTTGGTTTTAAACTGCCTCTCCTCGTTTTTGAGTATTTAGATCGATGACTATAAGTATAGGGGATACCGAATGGGTCAATCCTGTTTGTCACAAAGTGTTTAGATTGTTCAAATACGAGTCTAGAGGATTATCGTTCAATATTGTTTGTCCTCGAATCTTTACACTGGCACTTGTTCGGTCATATTATTCTATACCTCGGTATTTAGATGGACCAACTTAGAGTTTTGGGGACCTTTCCGATCCAGTTATTCTCCTAGTGTTTAGATAGATCAACAAAAGTATAGAGGTATCATGTCTTGATCTTATTTGGCCCCAAGTGATTAGCTTGATCAACTAAAAGTGTAGAATATTCTGGCTTGATCCTGTCCGTCTATGAGTGATTCTATTGATCAACTAAGTGCATATGAGTTTCTGGCTTGTTCATGTTTGTCTATAGGTGCTTATATTGAACGACTAAGAGTCTAGAAGATTCTTGCTTGATCCTGTTTATCTACAATTGTTTATATTGATCAACTAAAAATCTAGATTCTAGAAGTTTATGGCTTGATCCTTTTTGTCTATAAGTGTTTATATTGATCAACTAAGAGTCTAGAAGATTCTAGTTTGATCCAGTTGGTCTATAAGTATTTATATTGATCAACTAAATGTCTATAGGACCCTGGTTAGAGGCTGTTAGTCCCTGAGTGATTATATTGATTCACAATAAGTCTAGAAGATGCTGGTTCGATTCCCCTTCATTACCCACTAATGTTTATTCTGACAAACTAACCACAAGTCTAGGGAACCCGAGTTTTAGATGAGTTTCAATCTGAATTTCAATGTGAAAATAGGTATATCACCTTTCAATCCCTATATTTACTTATCTTTTAACTAAATGTAACCTAGTTTCAAACCTACCTCTCACAAAGCTGCCATTTTTAAGCTAAACAAGTTGCTTCGTAAAAATTTGAGCATGCTGATGAGGTTACTTAGAATTATTTGAGAAATTGCTCTACATTCTGATAATTTTGTGTTTACAAAGCATTATTTAGAGCGAAAAAACTCATTCTTAAAAACCTATAAGCGTTTACTTAAGGTGGGGATGTAGTGACCGTGAGCAAAGCTAAGTGTTTTTGCAGTTTTTGTATCAAAATATTTTTGGTCAAAATTAATCAAATATTGATTCACTACAAACATATAGAATTTGATTTTCTTCACATGGTGACGTCAACAATTTGTTGAATATCTGTCAAAGGTGTCCTGAAATTTAGTTACAACTTTTTCACTTCATTTAAAAAGTTTGTCAAATAATGCCGTTATGCTCATGAGATATCACCAGGTGAATAAATTAAAATCTGTGTTTGTATTGAAGCGATATTTTATATATTTTTCCCAAAAAAGTTTTGATTTAAAAGTTGCAAAAACATTGGCTTTTTTCTCGCATTCCCTACAGCCCCAACATAAACCTGGAGTAAATATTCATTTATAAGTAATTTGTCATGAAATTGTATTCATCCATATAGACTATTTCAAACACTGAGTTAAAAAATAAATTATTTTTCTACATATAAACTGTTTTCAATCATTTCATTTTTTTAATTTAATTTTGTTTTATTTAACACCGCATCTTATTACCCGTTTGGGAAAACGCACATGTACTTATTACACTGACGGGTTAGGGGTGAGAAAGGTTAAGTCTAGAGGAAGCTTATACAAATTTTCGTGGAGAGAGTGGGAAACCATTTAGGGGAAACCACCCTCAGTACACCCGACTGGGCTTGAACTCCAAGCTCCCCATCATCTCTAGTCTAGGCCATTGCGATAGTGACGCCTTAAACCATGCAGCCACCAAAGTGGGTGTCATTTTATGCATACTACACCTTTTTATTCATTTCATCCCTTTTTAATGATGTCACCACTTGTTATCCATACCCTTCCTCTTTATTCATGCTCCCCGTTTTATTCATAAGACACCTTTTTATTCATATTACTCCTTTTTATTAACTATATTTATTATTAGGTTGTAACTACTCTCCTTCACCATCCCAATCAAATAATGGACAGAGGTAGAAACAAGAGAGTTATAATTTTTATTCATTCAAACATAATACAGCTCAATGGGGGAGCGGAACATTAAAGATAACAAATACCAAGTGCCAGTATGCGCCTGATGGGCGAAGTGACATACAAACACATGTCACGGCCAGAAGGGCGATACAACCATAACAAGCTAATAGCTGCCTTATAATAAGGCCCTAGAAAAGACACAGTTAACGGGTGGCCCCGGTCTGTTGATAAATTGGTCTCCTTACACACATTGAACGTTACAATTCCCAAATAATAGCGCAAGCCTAGCCTAAGCTCTAGCATAGCCCAAAGGGACTCAACACCCCATAGTTAACTAATACGGCCGAGAGGCTTACCAATAGCACCGAAGTGAATACAAAGTTTGCAAACCTAACAATAATAACTCCACTCATTTAAGTAAGTAATAAGTTAGGCCCCGTTGGGAGATTCAACAATCAGGTGGCCCGCGGTCCCACTATTTAGAACCCACAAACTAATAATTGCCAAACATAACAATAAACTATATATTATCTCCCTAACAACCATTAACACAAATATAGATATATGAAACGTAACAATAAACTATCTTGACCCACTAACAATCCTAGGTATATAAACATATAAAAAAGACGGGGATTATCCCGACTAACTAACAACCCCATGTATATAATCATTAAACATTACTAAAAACACCCGTGTTTTTCTTAGATGGTCTGCGGCCCCACATTTATCCACCTTTTTTGTTTATGCAGAAAGAACATAAACATAACCTTCTATTATATATGGCCTCCAAGAAAAAATTGCACCAGAGTGCGAATATTCCGCGAAGCGGAGATCTGAAATACAAACACGAGAACCAGATGGGTTCCCCCTTTAATAGCCATAGTCGTGAAGACGACTACCAATACCCCGCAGTCATGACTATTCGTTAAATAAATAAAGAATAATAAATAGCTACAAATTTATATGAAGTCCGAAACATTTGAATTTGGAAGATATAAATAAGATTTTAAGCTAAAGAGAATTTTGATTAATTATGACGAGCCCACTTATGAAGTAAGACTCTTACCTCCTAAAAGCCCTGAGTATAATGCGTGCCAACACACCGCACCACAACACTTTTATACCCTGAAGTGATCATATGCTCTCAGAGTGGACGGATAAGGGGGGGTATTATCTAGAAGCGTCCACAGAGCCCTGGAGTAACAAGCCACACGCACAACATAGCCTGTAGAAGGTTCCATAATAGTCCACAAGGCTCTCATTGAAAGCGCACGGCGATGTTCACTTGTCTTTTCGTCCGATGAAGGGGAAAGGTGGGGGGCTCTCCGCCCCGCCCATGGCGAGCGCCAGCTCAGTCGGTTTTAGTGCGCGTTGAAGGTGGCGTCTTGTGTTGTGAAGTCGATTCCATTGCGAGTCAACCGGGACAGCATTAGGTGAGTGTTACAATCATCCCATGTTTCGTTGTGACAAGGTTACAAGGTGTTCTGTCTTACAACAGTTCCATTCCTTTTGTCAGTGAACTTGCTACTCATTTTTTCATCCATCTCTTCTCCTTTTATTCATATCAATGATATCATCCATTTCTATTCATATTACTCCTTTTTCATTTTATTATTATTAGGTGTTCTATCTTACGACTGGTCCACTCCTTCTGTCAGTGAACTTAGACCACCAATGCACCCTGTTCTTGCTTCAGCTCCCAGAATGTTCTTATTTCATTCAAATCATCCAATATTTGATTCTTCCTTCTTCCTAAGCTCCTCTTTCTCTCAATCTTGCCTTCTATTACATCGTGCAGAAGACAGTTTATGCCTAGGATGTGTCCAATCCAGTTTGCTTTGTATTCATATCCTATATTTTATTCGTATAATCCCTTTTTAACTGATATCACTCCCTCTTATCCATATCACCCCATTTAAATCACACCACCCTTTAGCTGTTTTTAAGTTTGGGCTCCCTAATTAATTTGCCAGTTTCATTATCGGACTTATTACCCCTCAAGTGTGATGCTATACTAAATACAGGGTGACGCCTACCTAAGCTCGAATGGAGTTGGCCAGTTTCTCATATGAAACTGGCCAACTCCATTCTGGTCTAGGTAGGCGTCATCCTGTATTTAGTATAGCATCACACTTGAGGCGTATAAGTCTGACTGGAATGGCCATTTATGTTTATGTTTTCGTAATTAAGTGACTTTAATAAGGATTTAAAAAAAAGATAATTCAGACTGTTTATGACGAGTAGATCGAGGTCAGAATCTCAGCAGGTATACTGAAGGTAGTTTTTCCTAAATTTTTTCCGTTTTCTTTCATGCAAATGTGGGTAATTACCTCTAAAATCGTTCCTTCCTCATCCTTACCTTACACGAGTAATTATCATATATGCGTATAGCCTAAACAGGTAGTATATGCGATGATAATAAATAGGAAATAATAATCAAACTATGATGATTAGCAAACCGATAATAACGAATAAAACAAATGCCAACATTATTATTGTTGGGCAAAATATTGTTACACTTTAGTGAACTTGATGATTTAACAGAGCTAATTCACCGGATGAATGAAATGACATTGTCAATTTTATCCAGTGACCAAAGAAAATGTTTTATTTAACGGTCCATCTGTTTTTTGCTATTGTTCAAAATCTCCCAATATTCTTGTACGTAATAGGACTCTCAAATGAAGCTGTAACAAACCAATAAACCAATCAATATCTCCCATTTGTACGTTATGGGGTTCTCGAAATGAAACTTTAACAAACCAATAAACCAATCAAAATATTCCATATGTAAGTTGTGGGGTTTCCAAAATGAAGCGGTAACAAACCATAACACAAATCAATATATCCCATTTGTACATACTCGGGTTTTTTCCTAATTGTGTCCTGCTTTCTTTTCATGGAAATGTGGGTACATTTCTTCTTGAATTCAATATTACTAATCCTACCCCATTAATGTAATTAAATTTGGCTACCAATACAAGAACTATGAATACTTCCACTTCCTATAATTATTTAGACGCATACATTGTAAGTGAAACAACTACGTTGACTATCTTCCTATTGATAAGTATTTCAGGGACCCTTCATAAATTAATGATGGTAAACCATTTGAATGTCGAGTCATGACTTGTAAGTTTAAATTGTAGTCAATACATTCGACACTCCACACAGCTTCAAAGAACTAGATTATAATTGTACTTCAGAAGCCTTAGGTTTGAATTAAAATTATTTGGAATAATAATTATCAGCTTGTTAACCTCCATTCTCACCTATGGGAGAGCTTGTGGTATAAGGGATAGCATACTAAATGCTTATTCATCTAACCACTATGCTATGTAAATCCAATATTACATAGTATCAAACATTCAAGGTAGTTTACATAGCATAGTGGTTAGATGAATAAGCATTTATTATGCTAAATGTATATATGTATTATCAATACCAATATTATAAAGAGGAAAGTTTTTTTTTGTAATGGATAAACTCAAAAACTAGCGGACCTATTTTAAATTTTTTTTCCACCAATAAAGCTACATTATCAGCGAGTAACATAGGCTATATTTTATTTTGAAAATTTAATTTATTCCTCATAAAAATGTCAATAGTATATTATATAGTCGTTGGAAAAAAAAATTGTTGAAGGGAAAGTGGGGTTGGTGAAGGGGCGAGGGGGGTAGGGGGCGAGGAAAGAGGAATGAGATGAAAATAGGAGGGAGGATAAAAAGAGGGAGGGGGCTATACAGTGATGGTAGGACTGTATTTTTTAAAAAAATAAGTAAAAAAGTTTTGTTTTTATATTGACATGATGGATGATTTGAAGCTTTGTGTTACAGGATTCTTTACAATATATTTTTACGGGGAAGGGGGCTAGTATTACTATATGAATATAATACAACATGACTGTACGTTGATTATACATATGACAAGACGTGTATTAATCACAACTTGACAATGTGGGGAATGCCAGGCCTTCACCGTAGTTCGGATTCCACGTTAAACTGTAGATCCTCCATGTCATCTCACAATCACCCTACCATTACACATTAGCGTAAGTGCGTATAACCCGAACGGGTAGTAAGACGCAGTGCTAATATCAATAATAATAATAATAATAATAATAATAAAAATAATAATGAATATAGATAGATTTTTTAAAAGGCCTATCTAAGATAGAGTTTTTTTCATTTTCCTTCTGAACTCCACATCACCGAAAAACTAAACTAGATGAGTTAGACGTTTAGTCCACGTGCCCACTGGTATGAGTTACATGATTGTAACTTTACTTAAATTGAATGATTATAAATAGATATTCATTATTCAGTAGATGTCACCAGAAATTAAACCGAATAAGTCCTTTGAAATGTCAACATAATAAAACCTGTTCAAAGAAAATTTAACCTAAATGATAAAAATAAACCTATATATAGACTATAAACCCATATTTACAACAGAAAGTTATCCAAGGTAATTAAAACACAGCAACAGAATCCCGACTGGTTTTTTCCTAAATGGTTATCCATTCTTCTTCCATGCAAATAATGGGACACTTCCTCTAAATTCGACCTTATACATACCTACCTCTTAAGTGGAAATATGTGTATAGTCCATAAGTCATAATATGCAGTTCATGTAGGTTCCCTTCGTAAACCCTGAAAGGTATCAAGCTTACCTTACATGGTTCCATCATGGTGTAGCTTATACGATAGAACCATAGTAATGTAAGTCAAGGTAAAGATGCAATCTTTCAGGGTACACGAAATGTACAAATAATACCTGTTCGTAAGTAATAGATTGTGATGATCCCTTTCTGTGACAGAAAGCAGTGTAATATATAATCTAGATTCAGAGGTCATAATTATATATGCGTAAAACACGAACAAGTTGTGAGGTGCGATGAAAAAACCACATGAAATAACGAGTGTTTCAGTTTTAAAGGGATTTGGTTGACCTCTGAATCTATACTATATATTACACTCCTCTCTGTCACAGAAATGGATCCTTAAAGGCTGGTTCTTATTAACAGGTATTATTTGTACATTCCGTGTACCCTGAAAGATTGCAGCCTTACCTTGATATATACATATATACTAGGTTAGTCGTTATTGCACTTCAAATTACCGGGTGGTGATAGCTTGTGAAGAAATAAGTAGGATATATAAGTATTTTAAGGGCATCTATGTTCAGTCGACCAGAAGTGAGAATATAGGAGGAGGTAACTATGTTAGAGGTATTTAAAACTGCCCTTTGGAAAGTGGGTGACGTATGACAGTGACGTCACATGATAGTTACGTTTATAAATTATTGAATAAAATTAGGGTTGAAAGAATTATTATATTCTGTGACATCAAAAGCGTATGAAATTTGTGGCAAGGGGGGTATGTATCTATGTTATAGCTATTTAAAAAGTATTACTTAAAGTAGGTGACGTATAACAGTGACGTCACAAGAGTATGATGTTTATTAATTGAATAAATAAGGTTTGAATTAATTATAGTATTCTGTGACATCAAAAGAGTACGACGTTTAAGGGGAGGGGTAACTATGTTATATAAATTTTAAAATGTCTTACGTAGAGTAGGTGACGTATGAAAGTGACATCACAATAGTATGACGGCTACTAATTGAATAAATCAGGTTTAAATGAGTTATTATATTCGTCCTAGACTGATGTGGGTGCATTTTGACGAACATATTGTATAGTATTTTGTTTGTCATAAATCTGTGACGTAATAAGTGTAAAACGTGAATAAATCAAATTTTAATAAATATTATTATATTCATTCTAAGCCACGCACAAAACACCGTATCCTCAATACTGTGGTTGTCATGTTTATTAATGACGTCATATTTAAATAGACTCAAAAGTGGTAAAGTCTATATTTTTTTAATATGAAATATATGATTTTTACTATAAATACATAATTTAAACAGTATAAAAATATTATGAGAAATGTAAAGTTTTCTCACAAGTGAGCATATGTATATTGGTAACCTGCAATAGACAAGTAAGACGAGACGATGACAATCTGCTATTCAGGTTTTAAGTTGTTGTTTTAGGACAGATTCCTAACCACACGGAAGACTTAATTTAAAACTTGTTTTTCAAATAAGCCCATATTGGCAGTACAAAGAAGGGAGCTTTTAGAGATCATTTGAGTTAATAATGAGAGGAAAAGCGGTTGATCAGCACACCAGTGGTTCACCAGAATTTAAAATAATGTATAAAATAACATTAGGTTGTGTATTTAATCATTGAATCTACAGATTATGAGTGGTAAGTTAATTTTTTTCTTTTATTTACTCAATTTATAAATGATTATACTATTTTACACTCTTATTTGATAAATAAGACATGTTTTAAACACAATAATTAATAAATATGATTTTTAGGAAGTCCACTTTCGACTACAATCAGTGTATTTGTTTAGTATAGTTAATCTTTGTATATAAAATTTAGATGTAATTGAAATAAATGTATCCGCCAATTTGACAACAAGAGATTCCAGTTTTAAACAATCGGTATAGTTGTGAAAATAAAACTCTAATAGTCTTAATTTTCAAACATATGATTATCTATTAAAACATTATTTGAGAATACATTCTTATAAAAATCAATAATTACACAGATGTTATACATAGAGTTGAACCTCCGCATTATTATCAAACTAGATATTAGGAGTAATAGGGGACTTTCCGATGTTTAAAATAAATTTTAACTTTTACTAAACTTTTCTTATTAAAACATATTAATAGCCAATTATAGAGTAAAGACAAATTTACACTATTTATTAATTTAAAATTTTGAACCTGCATTGTTTTATCTACCAGGGAGAATAGGAAATTGAGATGTTTCGAATTAAAATGTTTTTAAATATCATGTTTTACTCTCTCTTTGAAAATATTAAAATATTAAATTTACATTTTAGATATTAAAAAAGAGTTTTATTATAATTTTATATTCAACTCCACTGGATTAGTAAAAAAAACTAGTTTTTTAAATAATTTTCCAAAATGTCATGTTTAATTTCACCTTTTACTCTCTTTATAAAATATCATAAAAATAACCCAAATACATTAGATTATGTAACGTGTCAATCAGTTAGATTAAACAGCTACAAATAAACAATTAATATTTACTATAATTTACGCAAGAAAAGGATCTATCGTAACTTATTTAATATGAACTACCTCAAAGTTTATATTCTCGGACTTGATCCAGTCTACTAAATCTACGTATTGGCCTACGTTCAATCACGTGGTTGGTCAAAAATATTGTCTTTGGACAATTACTGTACTAAATATCAAAGAAGAGGTTTAATATTATTGTACTTATGAATAATATACTTTAACGCTTTGCTTTTCCCGTTGGATGAAGCTGGATAGACTTATGCACGCCTGCCATGTGGTCTACACGAAAAATAGTAAAAATACATTTATATCGCAAATCCTCATGAAAATAATAGTGGATGCTAAATAATATAATTAATACAGATACATTTAAATATAAGATGCTTTAGTGGTAACTCACCTCAGCAAGTAGTCTACAGATATCATAATTCCACATTTGAAGAACAGGACGGTTCAATCATGGCCACACACACACATGTTAACTTAGCCGGGTCTGTGAAGGGAAGACTGTACTCAAGAATCGACGCAGTGCCCTACTGCTCACCTAGCGACTCTGGCGGTCGGCCAAAGAGCCTCATGATCTTCTTTTGTTTTTCTCCTATCTCCCAGCTTCATTCGTCCTTATTCCCGTCTATATTTATAAATTTATCACTCCCCCTTCTTTATTATGTTCGTGCCTGATTGACGGTATATAAAGGCTGATCCGCGGAATCACAAAACGGAGCGGTTCTACAGCACTAATAGCGAAGGAAGGAAACTTTGCCCGTCAGCAACTGAAGAGGAGGAACATGGAGTCTGGGTCGTTGGGTTCATCACCATAACCGAATCGAAGGAGGATGGATCGTCCGATTCAACTCTGCGTTAACATGGACAGTATATTTGGGGTATTTATGTATCCAGCCGTCCTCGTCAAGTCCCAGGACTTGGTCTCTAATTTTGTTAGGAGAAATTTAATCTTAACTACTTTTTAATTAAGTTTAAGTAATATTTATCAAAAAAGACTGTGACTCTTTTTATATAAAAAATGTTTATTTAAATCTTTGATTTTAATTAATGTGTAATTAACTTCGACATGTAAATTTTTCTTTTGTTAATTTATGTGTCCTTCAGTCTGATGGACAAGCCAGGTTCGAGTGACTCCTTAAGTCAAATCCGGGCCACTATATATGTGTCCTTTGACACTGTCCTTATACAAAAAGCCTCTGGCTTAGAAAGTATGACGTTTTAGTTTTTGGATTTACAGAAATCCACAAGTTCCACTAATCTTTTGAATCAAAATTAATCATGACGCCCTGAACGTCATGAGCATTAGTTCACGGTTATTGATGGTTACCACCAGGTTGTCAAATGAACGTCTCCATACACTAAAAAAAAAGACAAAAGTAGATTCAAAATATATATTATCGAATTACATAGATTTAAAATCAGTGTGTATTAGCTGTGATAAAATGAAGGGAGATAGGCACGAATGTTTTAAATCCTATTGCTGGACTTTCAAACAGAATAAAGACAATCCTCATCGTTTTTACATGCAGACGTTGAGTCAAAAAGAACTCGACAATAAATATATAATGGTATTTGATGATTTCAAGGCCAAGCAAAATAGTGCTATAACCGACGACTTTTTTATGCACGAGCCGAATTTTCTTTGCGTGCAACATTATTGTGTAAAATGCATATTTAACGATAATATGGACAAGGATTGCGAACAATGCAGGTAAAATTCTCATTCCGTCTGGGAGAACTAGGTAGACAGCTTTATCGAATACCTGAGACCACCGAAGCCGTTTTCCAATAAGATTATTTGTCTAGCGCACAGCTCGTGGGGCTTTGACGCGATATTAGTCCTAAAATATATTTCTGTCACTAGACTGCACGACCAAAATCTGCATGGACGGAACTAAAATACTATCCATGACTATGTACCATATAGAATTTAAAGACAGCCTAGGTCTCCTACCTATGCCACTGAGACAGATCCCGAAAAGTTCCTATAGGTCTAATGGATGTAAAAGCTTGGGTTAATAAGCTGTCTGATCCGTTGCTTCCAACATTATTTATGGATACAGAAAGCACTACTAAAACTAGCAAGACTGATTTGACTTAACTACAACCACTCTCTAATGATGAATGGGTGGAATGTGAACCTATACAAGAAGAGAATGAAAACCACATTTCCCCTTCGACTGGTAAGTTCAGGCTTTTGCCATTTTGATTTCTATAAATCAATACTGTTCGTCGTTTGCATTACCATTGGTGGCTTATAGATAAATATATATATATATATTTTTTTAAATTTTAGAATGTGAAGTTACTGCACCAACGATGACTGACTTGACTGCAGTATATCCGGTAGAAGTTTCAATAGAGCAAATGGCACGGGAAGCTCAGGAGTCTGGTTTGGCCGACGATATTGTTACGGGTCAATTATTGGGGACTGAAAGCTACAGTGTCAACAACAATATTAACACGGACTCTACTGATGAGGAAGACCAAGACCCATTTCATAATTCCGATGACGATGAAGTCGACCCCTATTATAATATATTAAGTTCTGGCTCCGAAAGTGACAGTGAATGTAGCGATGAACCGGCGATTGGGATTGAAATCGAAAATGCAAACGAACCAATTACAAGAAAGAGGAAAATAGGCAAATTTAATAAAAGAACTTTAGCAAAGAAGATGCGAAACTGCGGTGAGGAATACAAGTCTAAAACCCGAGGAAGAGTGAACAAACGAAGCTTGAAGCCTCCTTGCCACAACTGTAAACTCAAGTGCACTGAGAAAATTGATGAGAACTATCGGAAAGAGATTTTTGCAATGTTTTGGGGAATGGGAGACTTGCAAAGACAAAGAGAATTCATAAAAGATAGCACACAGGCAGTTGTTCCCAAGTATCAGAGGATTACATTGAATCGTAAAAGGTAAAGGGGCTCTAACCAATCATACTTGATAACGAAAGATGGAGAAAAAATACGGGTATGCAAACAATTTTTTAAAAACACTTTTGACCTATCGGACAGAGCTATTCGTACAACCTTTGAAAAACAGACAAAAGCACAGGTGTGCTAAGCTTGGAAATGAGAGGAAAGCATGGAAAGGATCGAAAGTTGGATAAAGAATTCGTGAAGAGTGCAAAGGATCACATAGAAAAAATTCCCAAAATTCCAAGTCATTACTGCAGATCTCAAAGTTCTCGGTAGTATATCGATGGTGGAAAATCTATCGCCGAACTTCACAAAGATTATCTAAAAGAAAGAAAGGAGTAAAACCTTGCAGGAATCAGCTACTGCCAGTACAGAGCTATTTTCAGGTCATACAACCTTTCTTTTTTCACACCGAAGAAAGATCAGTGTGATTTTTGTTTCATATACCAAAACACGAAACAAAATACGACAGAATATGAGAATCATATTCTAGAAAAGGACTTGTCCAGACTGGAAAAGGAGAATGACAATAAAACCACAGATTCAACCGTCGTAGCAGTATACGACCTACAGGCAGTGCTGTCATGTCCGCAGGGGGAGGCGTCTTCCTACTACTACATTTAAAAGCTAGCCGTTTACAATTTAACGATTTCTGAACTGAAGGGCGACAAAACGGTAAACTGTTACACTTGGGATGAGACACAGGGAAAAAGAGGCGTGATTGAGATTGGGAGCTGTGTGCTGAAATATCTGCAACATTTAAATGACAAAGCTGACTGTCCAATAGACGTTGTCTTTTACAGCGATAATTGTTGTGGACAACAAAAAATTAACTTTATGATGGCAATGTACAAATATGCTGTTACAACATTAAAAAACATAAAATCTATCACACACAAATTTTTAGTAAAGGGCCACACCCAAAACGAGGGGGATTCGGCTCACTCAACCATTGAAAAAGAAGTTAAAAGAGCACTCTGAAGTGGACCGATATACTTACCTTCCCAATACGCCATGGCCATGAAAACGGCAAAGAAAAGTGGCAAGCAGCTCTGAAGGACTCCCAAGTAATTTTACCCATGTTGGACATTCGAATGTTTAAAGTAATTAAAGACGACGGCAACTTTTACTTCAAAACATCCTACGGATCACATGCCTGGGAGGAGGCGAAGAAAAGGAATAAACGGGGCAATGGGAGCGTGAATCCTGTTCTGATGCAAGCTTATTCCAAGAGACTTACCATTGATGAGAAGAAGAAAAAGGGTATCCTAAAGTTAGTTACCGCTGGGATAATACCGTCAATTTATTCAGATTTTTATAAAAATTTGTGAAACTTTGAAGTTACCATTAAAGGGAAGATCAATATTATGTTAATTGTTGTTTGGAAAAAAATTTGTGAAGCAATAAATTATTTTTTTCATTGACAACATTATCTTTTTTTTTTCTACCTAAAACAGGTTCCAAAAGAAGAAGCCATTATGACACAAAAGCAAATATTACACTGATTTTAAAGTCATACTGGCATATCTGCATATTTATCTTAATTTAAGCAATTTCCGATTTATTTGCAACTACTACTTCAATAAGCAGTATTCGTCTAAATTTTATTCATGCATAAGGTGGCATTGAGGTGAACCAAACGGACGTTAAATGTAAAATATCACATGCGAAAACTTTAAAGTGCTCAGGTGAAAAATATGCATTTTGCAGATATGTCGGTTTGATTACACCGCGACGACCTATAACAACCTCGATAGACAACTTTGCGTAGAGGTCTTATTTAGAGACTTTAATTAATTATGGTTTATACGCCTCCGAGACCCACCTGGTGAACGGTATGTGATTTTTTGATACCCCTGCCGCTGACCGTGAACTTGCTGCAGCCACAGAGAACAAATGCTTTGCCACGAGATTAGACTTGTTAAAACATCCGGTCAACTTGGTGGGACGTTCACACGCTTAAATATTTAATTTTTGACAATTGCTATTGAAAAAGGTCTCCATGCGCGTTAAATAACTTCGCAACAAAAAGAGTTTTACGCTGACAATATGAATACCGTCGTCCGGTTGAAAATTTTAGACGCCACCCTCTTTGTCAAATACGTAGAAGTGTCGCCCACTATTTCACTCGCTATAGAAAATAAAATATTACTAAGGCCGGCCCAATACTACGTCAATCAGGTGGACGTCAATTCTGTGACCGTACCCAAAGATCCAGGTCTGTGAGCCTAAACAATGTTTTCCAAATGGTTATCCCTAAAAAATTGTTATACACATTGGTATCTAACGATGCGTTAGTTGTCAGTTTGAACACAAATTCGTTTCAACTTATTCATACAAACATGGATCGTTTCGTCCTATATGTAAATGGGATCCAAAAACATTTGCCTATTTTGATAAATTTTGACAACGTCAGCACGTCCACTCTCGCCTAGGACACGTTATTTACGGGATTGGGCATACACCACCAAAAAAAGGACAATTATTCACGGGAAACATGTTCAAAAATTGTATTTTATGCTGGCGTCTGACTTGACTCCCGATAGTGAAAGACAGGACTCGCACATCAGCCTTCAGACAGAGGGGAGCGTGATATTTGAGTTACAGTTTAAGACAGACCTTGATACCACCATAAACTATTTGTTCTACTTTGAGTATGAGGGGACGGAGTCGATAGATTTTAATCGGGAAGGGAAAATTAATTATTAACACCATGAATTTGCATAAGATAGACACACTACAGCAGCACAAAATTTAGTTTTATAAAGGAACAATTCCTTCGCACAAATTACAACAAAATTTTACTCTTCTCGCCTTATTTGTGGTCAATCTAGACCCTCACACTAAACCTGGATCCCACTGGTTGGTTCTATATTTTTCCAAATTTGGGGAGAATTTGGATACATATGCCGGACGACCGAGCCTAGCGATGACTAAACTCATGAATAAAAACTCGAGACGATGGATGTACAATAGAAAACGAATCCAAGCTATAGCGTCCGATGTGTGCTGCCACTATTGCTGTCTGTTTGCCGTTGCCAAAGCAGACGGCTGGATCCTGAGGAGAATCACAAACCTGTTCTCCGTCACCAACATACGCTATAACGATCGACTGGCCGTCACGTTGTTCAAATGACACTTCAGTAGCTGTACAAGCCGTACCACCAGAGGTGTCCAGACTTGTGTTCCAGCATTAGATATAAAAGGTATACTCTAATATTATTTCATCATTTGTAATCAATTATCTGACAGATGAACATCATCATGTTGGCCATCTTTGATTTTTCATCTAACGTCAACCTAAAAAAGAAGTCGCTGGTCATCGAACTAGCGATAATTTTCATCAACGATAAACATTCCTCGTGCTCTCAATTCAATAAAACCACCGGACTGTGCTACTCCAAATTTATTTCAATTCTAAAGAAAATTATAAATAAAAGCGTCGTACCTTACACATATAATAAACAAAAAGCCAGTTTCTTGTTCCATCTCACAGGGCGGACATTCATTTCACTACGCCAGGACTATAAATTCCCCTTTGTAGATTTATTCAACTCCAATTGTTGGGGATGTACCGCTCCTTGTCACGACATCACGCTGTGCGCGTAAAAAAAAATGCAAACGCCTTGGCACGATTCGTCAGATTTTACAGCGTGGAGAAATTGTATTAATTATGTCCAATCAGTGAATACGATGGTGACGACGATGCTAACTTTAATTGTGACGACTGATGACTATAGGTCATCAGTTCAGACGCATACAGCGATGGAGAAGGTGGCATGCAGCTGTAATATGGTGAAGGATATTCTCCCGTCCGTCACCAAAGATCAACCGGAAGATTCACAACCGTCGTTGGCGATCAAGACTTTCTACCTAAACGACAAACAGAACAGACATGTAGCAGGGGGCCTCTTTCCTAGCCACTACTTTTACGCTCACGTGATGTTTTCGTCAATTTCCAAGCGTTTAATACTCACCGTTTCCCAATGGAACTTTTTCGTCAAAGAAATGACGTTTTGGTCCAATTGTGTGGCGAACTGTGTAAATATTGAGTCAAACATGGACGACTTTAACATAGTTGTAAAAAAAACTGTTTGGCGTATGGAATTTGAGTCTGAGTAAGAAAAACACTTGGCTATATTTGTCTACGGACAAATTAAAAAATCTGTACGGTCTTTAAAAATATATCACACGTCATGTAAAATATCTCCACCATCCTAATGTATCGGTATTCATAAACAATGTCCTGCCCTCCAAATCGTTTGTCGACCCCTCCGATCCATCCCATATTTAGACCAGTTATTGTGAAGATCATTGTATTTTTTGTATGGCAATAATAAATTGTGAAAAATGCGTATTTTTTTAATAGTAATATTAAAATGTGAAAAAAGTGCATTTAAATTTAATTTCTTCTAATATTACCCTCCTATTTAAATGATATATTTGTAGTAAGAGTCATATAACTTTAAAAAAATAGGTTTACCACATTAGAGTCTATCTAAATATTACGTCATTAATAAACAAGACAAGTATAGTATTGATGGACACGGGGTTTCGTGCCCCTCCTATTTAATTGAGTATTATAACTTACTTTTATAATGTAGTCTTATAACCCTTAGAAATACCTCTAAATATGACGTCATTAATAAACGTCATACTCTTGTGACGTCACTGTCATACGTCACATACTTTTCGTAAGACGCTTTTAAATACCTCTAGTATAGTTACCACCTCCTGTTCAATCGTCATACTCTTTTGACTTCACAGAATATAATAATTCATTCAAACCTGATTTTATTCAATTAATAAACGTCATTATCTTGTAACGTCACTCTGTCAAACGTCACCTACTGGAAGTAGGACACTTTTAATTACCTCTAATAATTATTCCCTCCGATATTCGCACTTTTGGTCAACTTAACATAGATGCCCTTACACCACATATATGTGGATGATTTTTTCCCAAAAGTGATTACTAAGATAATTATGAGCCTTGAAAATCACTTTTTAAAATGCTTTTATGTGAAAATATTATAACCAACATTAGCTAACACAAAAATCCGTGGTTAGCGTTTTTTTGATCTGAGATGTTACATCTCTGAAAATTGGGTTTGAGGGTTGGGGGTTACCTCCCTCTTCTCGCATTGAATTTTGTAACACTGAGCTGTAATTGATTTGTAATGGCGTATTATTAATCAGAACCTCTAAATTAACCCAAAAGTTTGTGTTGTCTGAACTCTCTCAGGATCACAGTTTCCTTGAAAACCACATGTTAATTTCATTACAGGTTGTTAGTGACTTGACCCTTGTCTCCCCCCACTGCCTAAATATTTTTAATTCATTATGGGTAGAGTTTTGGAATATACCCGATCTACGACATATAGCCTTTATCAACGACTATCAGGGCGTCCACAAGTACCTGTCGGATAAGTACATCACCATAGAAAGCGTCATTAATGTTAATGGTGAGGTTATCTTCCTCAATTACAAGTAAGCGCGTGACTCGTGCTCTAACCTTAACACGAGTTTAGCAGTGGCATTCTACACGAATTCTAAGGCTAGGTCGCACTTACACTGCATCCTTGGGAGATTAGGTAAACACATTTTTAACATGATATAGATAGCGTTAAATTCACGGAAAGCCCTGGCGATTGGTGTCCATCAATCAGAGAACTTTTCGGTGAACTCACCAACAAACTTCAGGATAACGGTTCGGGAAGCTACATTAACACCTTTGTATCTGGTGGCCCCAAGAATTACGCGTACCGAGTTTGTGTTAGTGAATATACTGCCAAAAAAACTATGTGCAAGTTTTGTAGGATCGCCATAAACTATGGCAATCGGAACTACGTTAGTTTAGACGTTAAGCAAGTGACTTTCCCCGAACAGGCTGTGGAAAGGCACATACAGATACCACACAAAATTGTAAGAAATGGTCTTGTGATTGTATACACCGTATTATAGAAAAAATTCTAACAGCCCCTGTACACCAAACGACGGATAGCTAATGATTATAATACGATGTCGTTTGGGTATCAAAGTCATTGTAAACGCGCTTGCCACCACTAAATGGTGATAATTTTGACAGGCTAAACGAACATCTTTTTTTTCTTTCACTATAGACAGTTCCACTGACAATATTTTTCAAGGATTCGAAAAAAAAAATATATCTTTATTTTACATGAAAACACGCATTTATTTTTTATTGCTTTATTCTACGCACCCAGGATATTTTTTATATTCTTTTTCGACCAGTACAAACCTTCAATTACATGATTATTTCTAGTCAAATGTGATTATTTATTTGTATATTTTTTTTGTACACACTATTAATAAGACTTTGCTTTAATTTTTGTTTTTTTCGATTTCTTTATTACCGAGACCAGTATGAACTATTCCCACTACGACATCAACAAATGGTATATTGATTCCTATACACCGAAACATGTATACTTTCCAAGGTGTGAGCTATGCTTATAAATAAATATTCTAAAACTGGTATTTGTGTAAGTTACGCTTGTAAATTAATAATTATTATAAAACTTTTATATTTGTGTTTTAACATATACACCCAAACATACCCTTTCTATCCTATAAATACAAATTCATTTGGTTTATAAGCTCAGTCTAAAAAATTATGGATAAGTTGAAACATACATTTTTAAACATAATCAGTGATCCATCCGGCTGTGAAAAGTCCACTTTTTGTCGCCGACTTTATCCGTCACTTGGACACAAACTGTGACGTTAAATTTGAAAAAAAAAAAAAACTGGTATTTTGCTATATGGAAACTGAAATTCTAATAGAACAGGCCAGGGCCCCGGGTCATATTCAATAAGGGTTTGTCGGAAATGGATGTTGACTGTAATAACTCTCCACAACTGATTATCCCGAATGACCTGATGCGTGAAGCAAACGAAGTTGTCGTCGATCTTTTAAGCAAAGAATGCCATCATCAAAATATTAGCGTCATATACTGTACCTTACACAAAATATATTCCACCAGGTTAAGGGCCAAAGAGACATTTCCTTAAACTCACACTGTCTTGACTATTGACTATTCTTGACAAACAATCGGCCACTTTGTGGTCGGTGCCCGGTACATGAGTGATCTCTAAATTAAGGGACTGGAGCTTAGCAATCCAATGCCCAATATTCCCGATTTGTCTTGGATAACTTGGTAGGCAAGAAAAGGCCTGGTTATCGGTATGGAGGCCGAATGGACAATGTCCGAGATAGGTCCTAAATTTATCGGTAACCAAAACTATTACTAGATTTCCCAGCTCAAATGTAGAATAATTACGTTCATGCGGATGCAACATTCTGTTTGCATACACAATAGGCATAAGTGAAACTTCCGTCTCTTGACAGAGCAATGCTCCGAGACCGGTCAAACAGGCACCCGTACGAAGTACGAATTTTCTTTTGAAATCAGCCATTCTTAATAATGTGGGCCAGACAAGCTGAGTTTCAATGCTTCAAACGTAGACTGGCATTCAGTTGAAAGATTGAACAGGACTCCCTTCTTTTTCAGATGGTCAAGGGGTGAGGCTATACTGGATAAGTGGGGTAAAATCTCCCCAAAAACTCTATCATTCCAAGAAATCCACTAAATTTTTAATAAGTTAGTTTGTACGAAGTAATTTATTATGAGCTCAGCGTATAACCCGAACGGGTAATAAGACGCGGTGCTAATATTATTTATTATGACCTCAGTACGCTCGGGGTTTATTGAGATTCCTCAGTGTGACACCACGTGTCCCAAATATTCAATTTAATTTACAGCTAATTTTTATCTTTTAGGGGTTCACCGTCAGGTTCCCTACCAGCACTCTTTCCAGAACTTTCCTAACATGAATGGCGTGAGCCTCTAAATTATCCGAGTAAACTACTATATTATCTTGATTGTTAAATAAATATTCAAACTGGAAGTCAAAGAAGATTGTATGTGGTAGACGACATATGGTTTAAGCCCCAGTACTCAGACTAAAAGGGTCATAGTTAAAATCTAAAAGGCTGCACTGAGTAATAAAGGCAGTGTACGGCTTCAACTCCAATGACTAGGGAATTTGATAATACGTCCTAGATATTGGAAACCCATGTCCGTAGTAGTTAGAGAGGTGGTTTCCTATCATAGTTTTTATTAAGTTTCCTAAAATCTACAACCATACGAGAATAATGACCGGGTCTATTCCCCAGGAGGACAGGAGAATCGTACGGATTTATTGAACTTCTGACTCTTCCTTTCTCTAGGAGAAGATCTATCTGATTTTTCAAAGCGGCCAATTTTGGGTGGAGCATAAATGTAAAGTTTGGCCCTAACTGGATTGTCATCAATCAATTCTGTTGTGGGGGTAAAGATGATCGATTCGGTCACTTAGCACGTACATAAATTCATCTAAAATTCTCTGGAATTCCAACGAGTTCAGTAAGTTTTCGTCAGACTCCAACAAATTCGTAATGACCAACTCGTCTTGAGACAGCAGTTCCAACCTAACCAACAAGTTCTTATTAGCAGGAAAACTTATAACCTTCTTATTGACCTCAACTGTGGCTTTGGTTTCGAAAAGAAAATCGTGACCCAATATCACATGTACGACGAAACGCGGAGCTACCAGGATCTACAGGGGCCAGGATAAATACTCTACTTTTACAAAAACCTTTATTTGAGTTTCCATGGTAAATTGTTTAAAATTGGCAGTGACACAATTAATATTACATTCCTTTTCCGCCTTGACTAAGTTGCAGGTACGAAGCATTTCTAAGTACTCCCGTGATATTACATTATGAATGGACACCATGTTTAACAAAGCTACATTATGAAATTGGCCAATTTTAGCTCTAACGCCCAACAAGGTGGGAGATGTAAGACAAGATCAGAGTGGGACGGTCAAAAGACGGTGAGCGAAGCTTTTCTCGCATCCAAGAACAGACCCTCTCTCCTGGCGTCATGGTCTTGTAACTTCTGGGTTTATTGAACTCTCTGACCTACCGCGAATCTTCATATTACATTCCCACGCAAGGTGGTATTTCGATTTACACTTATAACATCTCCGTTCCCTACACGGCATGACCCAGTTTATTCTGAAACTGGCATCAAACTGACGAGAACCACATTCCTTACTAGGGCCATGCGTTCCTGTGTTTCTGTTGTAAAAGGGGCGATTGCTTGCGTCCCTATAACTTGAATTCGGTTCGCTTTGTCGAGTGGTGTGCGCTTTCCTGTCATTCTCATTTATTTCATTACGGCATTGTTGAAACTGGGCAGCTGATTTCAACAACTGAGTCACGGAAAAGATTTCTAGCCTCCTAATGTTGATTTATATTTCGGGTCTAAGATTCACGTAGTCGCCGTCCACGATCTGAAGGTCTGATTACCCTTCACGTCTGCGGATAAATGTCTGAATATGAGTGAAATATTCGATTACTGGTTATTCCGGGAGTTGAAGTTGGTTCAATATTTCCTTTTCAAGATCCTCGAGATAATTGGAGGAAAAGAAACAAAACCAGAAGAATTAGAGAAATTCATCACATGTTGTCCAATTTCTGTAATTATTACGTAACCAAAGTGAACGTGTTCCCTCAAAAAAAAAAAAAACTCTTACAATGTTGTTAACATGTTGTCCTCCAACAACTTATAACATTCCTTTTTCTCCTGGATCTGTCCCAGAAAATCTATTGGGCTAGAATGATTACTGAACCTAGCATCCCATTTTTGTATTAAGTTCAATATTACGTAAGCCTGGTCGTCCTTGGGAGGCTTCATAATGGATGTAAGTTTTGGATTATTCGCTAATTTTACGAGGGGTTCATCTAGATTAGTATGCCCCACGGTGTTTTCCCTTACTCTTAAGAAGTTTTCACGCATTTGGATTTCTAATTCGTTGAGAACCATGTCAAGTTTTGAAAACACTCTTCTGTCTTCGGGTGATTCTATTACAAGTCAGTGGAGTCAGTGGATGTAGGTACTCCGATTTTTTTTTTATAATGACAGGACGTGTTTGTAGGATTGAGATATCGAGTTTTTCGAGTTTTGAGTTTCTCGAATAACAATTGGTAATTTTCCGAAAAGGCAGGAATCCTTTCTTGTAAAACAAAAGATCCACCCTCGTCCCGTTCTTTGTCAAAAGTCTCGCCCAGTTGGGATCTCATTGACTCTACCTTTTTCTCGGGTTTAATACCTCGTATTATTAATTCATAATGTAATTCATCTTTGAATAAACGGCACGGATCTGGGTATTATATATCATAAATTGAAATTAAACAAAACAAGAAATAAGTTATTTACTGGGACTCGACCAAAAGCGAAATTTCATTTGCTAACAGAGTAAGTCCTTACTTGTTCAAGTTCAATAAATTGGCGCAGCCAGTATGTTGATAGTGTTTCTAGTACGATGAAATACAATAATTGCCAAGAGAAAATAAAAGAGTTCATATATATTTATTACTCGTACTGTTTCGCTTTTAAATGAAAGTGTAATTCTATTAAATAATCTGACTTGATAGTCTAATGTGGGATATTTATTGTATACAATTATGGGTGGCAGTGTCAATGGAATCATCACCCGTGTGTATTTACAACTCAACCTAATCAGAGCTTTAAGATCATTTGACCATAAAAATTTGATTGCACTATTTTAAAAAGTGTATGGTTATAATATGTAAAAAGTGATTCAATCATTTAAAATCATCACAGTTCAAAAGATATAAGAGGTCAAACTTGCTATTTTATGTTTTTTTACGTGTCATTATAAAGGTAAAGTAGTTAATGTATGGGGCTGAAATTTATTCTAGCTAGACATGCATTTGAAGTGTACACAATGCTATATTTATGATATGTTGAATAAAATTAATTTTTAATTATAAGCGATTAAATGGTAAAATACATCATTTTTAATCTTATGTAAGTACTTTTCTTTTTATACCTCAGAATTATGATTTTGTCACATTTTGTAGTACACAATGTCGTTATTTCAAATTTGTTTCGTTTATTAGTTTAACTCTACTCGTTAATATCATGAATGGCACAGAAATGGTCATTGCAAATATAAATTTGAACTGTCTATTTAATGAAATTTCTTGTTTTGACTATACCAAACACTCAGACTATCAGGCAGAGGTGGGGTCGGATTACCACTCGTCAAAGGCTGGGTTGTTACGTAATACTTGGTATCTTTGCTAAGACACATTAAGTTGAGTTTCTTTTGTGTGTGTTTTTTTTCTCATAGTCATATGGAACTAGAGAAATAATTTACTGTATTAACTTTGTGCTTCAACTCAAGAATGTCAAAGGGACTCCTCTGTTGGTACATTAAAATACGTCTTGATTTTTTACTTATTGTTTACCTAAATATTACAGTTTACTTCATTAATGTATGAATATATGATTTTCATTTGACTTACTGGTTGTAGATTGACTATTAGAAAGAATGTAACAATGCAACAGTATTGAAAATATATCTTATGTCATGAATACAAGAGTTTTTCCAACATAGGATTTTTCTAATGATTATATTAATTTTGCGTGTTTATTTAACAGGTGAGTTATTTTAAAATATGAATGCCTATGTAATTTTGCGCACTCGAGTACAAACTCCCAGGGAGAGAGGCCAGCCGTAATTAAAACCCTCCAGTGAAAAAATACACAAGTCAAAAGTAGAACATTGTAAGTCTTGGTAAATGAAGGGAAAAGAAGTGGCAATTCCTTCTGAAGTTATTTACAAACTTGTAAGATAATCTCTACAGAGACAGTGTTACCTGCTTTAGTCAAATCTATTACTCATCACTATTAAATATCACGTTACTTAAAACTAAACTTAAAACTAACTAAACTAGAGCTGAACTTTAAACTAATAATCTTTTTAGAATAGGCTGTAAGAAATGTTAAATTCATAGTGTTGACGTCTTCTTTTTTGGTAGTACGGTGGTAGCCTACTTACTCGCGTCCAGTCAGCGCTAGGAGGTCCCAGTTTGGATGACAGTCGACTGTCTTGGTGGTAGGTTGACCAGCTAGGCAGGGGTCGAAGGTGGTTGATAGTGATAACTTATCAGACGTAGTGTTCTTCCCGAAGGTGGAGTCCAGCTTTCAAATGACCTAGTTGATACGGGTGTGCGTGACCAAATTAGCGTTCCAGAACTGGCTGACTCACTGGTCCTTCTGGCTGGCTTATGTTAGAGAGGTCGGGGAGAAGATGAATGATCTCGGGGGTGGCCAGTGGTTGGAGGTGGTATCTGGTGGGGGGAGATGTGTGTTGGTGGGACTCGGATAGTTGGGGAGTTCCAGAAGTAGATTCTGGAGGAAAAGTAGAGGGGGGGGGAGGGGAAGTTCGGTCTAGGTGCCCATGAGTCGGGTGAGGTGAGACCCCGATGTCGTTCCAGCGTCCGAGTGTGGGATCCACTGGGGTAGTTGGTAGGTCCTTGCGTGGAGTATCCTGGGTGTGGCGGTGGTTGGGTGGCCGGGTCTTGAGGTTGCTGCTTGCGGGTGGTGCTCTTATTTTCGTGTTTTTCGCGTTGTGCCTTCCCGAACCGTCGGTCATACCCCATGCCTCACTCAGAGGTAAACTGTGAAGTCTCTAGTCCATTGGAGTAAGATCTCTATGGAGGGGAGGTAAGTTGTGGTGGAGCGAGAGGGATGGAAATATAGTCCTTGGGGCTAGAATTAAAGGGGAGTAAGCGTCGGGTTGCATTGGTGGGGTGAGGAGAAGTCCACGTGAGAGAAAGGAGGATGTTTGGGGGAAGCCCTCGGCACACTGAGGCACGATGAAGAGAAGGGGGAAGAAGGGGGGAGCTCTTAGCATTTATTAATTTTTCTTCCCTCATGGTATTTGTTAAATAGGATTTGATTAATTTCAGAGTTGAAAAACACCACACTCTTTCTGAAGTAGTCATAGGAACAGGAGTGGATCCACTATGAAACTAATGAAGCTTAAGCTTCAGGGCCCCTAATCCAGGAGGGGCTCCAGAAGCGACATTGCTTTTAAAAAAAAATTGGGTCTACTGTGTGATATCAGATATGGTGAACAATCCTGAAATTGATTAGGACAGTATTAAATTTATGATATATCACAAAGACAATATTGGTCACAAATTTGTAAACAAGTGTTCAGTTCAATGAATATTTGCACCTTAGGAAATTCCAGAACACACAAGAAAATATGCTATCTAAAATGCAAAGCGCAGAAGTTCTGCTTATTTTTGAGCAACACCTAAGTGAAGTGTTCTCCAATATTACTACTGCACTTCAACTATACTTGATAATGCTTATCACGTGCTGTGAAGCAGAAACAAATTTTTTAAAGCTATTCTTTATGAAAAAAATTTTTGTCTACCATGACTGAAGAGCACTTAAATTCTTTATGCATATTGTCTTTAGAAAATAACATTGCAAGGAAGCTCTCATATTCCAAAGCTGTACACAAATAATGTTGCTAGAAAAACAGAAATTAGAGTATTTCTTAAAATGTGCTTCATTTGGTATGTAATTTCTCATAGGTGTATAAAATAAAATATTATATTGACTGTGGTATCGTCTGTTATATTTCATTATTATATGATTTATAGTGCATGAATATAACATTTA
>JBCFYV010009882.1:35198708-35221227 GCA_039000515.1 Timema cristinae
CAGTTTCAAACCAGGCCTCGGTCTAAAACACCTCGTTCACAGTTGCCAGCGATCTTCCCTCCTTTATCACGCCATCTTGACCTTGGGTCTCCTCCCGTAATTCTCTTGATCACTTGAACCAATCTGGGAGCTTGACCCTTCACCCAAGATGGGTTGAGATATTATTGAACCAGAAAGTAACAATGGAATTGAGTGTTCGACTTCTTCCCTAGTTTTCCGCCAAATCATGCTGGATTGTGGTAATATATTTAATCCAAACCCCATTACATAAATTTAACCATATATCTTGATAAGCTTTATTATAACCTTACTTCTAAAGTTTATATATCAATTTTTTCTTATTTAAGTTTAAAAGTGAACTATAGTGTTGTTTTTTTGTCACAGGTGTTACACTAAGACTTGCACTCGGTATCACCTATATTATCCAGAAATTGACATACCTGCAAACAAGATATCTGACAATTTTGAAAGCTTAATAATGTGGGTTCATTTTATTGACAGGTAACTAAGAAAGGAGGGCACCAACAAAACAAAATTGTTTTTTTCACCATAACAGTTGGGGATTCAGAAAAGTAAAAATAAAATTTAAACCCTAAAATTCATATTTGAGTTTTTTTTATTAATTAATAAATTACATACATAGACTCACTTTCATACAAAAGGGCTCTTCATTAGACCTAGCCTCACTTAACATAACCCACTAGATTTAAAATTATTTTTTCATAAATTCCTTCAAAATATCCTTATATTTGAAACAATAAGATACTAGACCTTAACTTAACAAAGCTTCGCCCTATAGAACCTTACTCCACAGGCAACATTAACAAGACCTGAGACATACCATCATAAGACTTAAAATATTATTTAGACTATTTTGACCCAACCTATAAGAACACACAGAAAGTCGTCAGTCTAGTCTTCCAATGAGAGGCAGGGTCACAAGCGTTCAAATTTCAGCCAGGTTTAAAACGAGGTAGTTTACAAAATGGTTTTCCACTCTTCCTTCATTTATTCATTATTTTCTAATGGTTAACCTACTCAGATAATGATTTGTTACAAAGTTTTTTAATGGCTTACGTTGAACATTTTGACTACAAAACACAACTTTTGATAATTATCTATGAGGCTGTTCTAAACTACTGAAGTTGCGAGATTAAAACTATCAATTCCAGATTGTATCCTTTATAAACTTAATTTGATTTTTCTGAAATCATAACAAAAACAGTGAGCATGTGGACAAAATTTCCATGTCTAGCTGGTTTGCTGGTGACTAAGTGGTCAGAATTCAAATTATTAACCAGTGTAATGGGGTGTTTTTTCCTAGATGGTTACTCTTACTCCTACACAAATGTATGTACATTTCCTCTAAATATGTCCTTAATTTCTAATTAATTATGAGATTAAATGCTGATAGCATAAACAGGTAGTAGGACTCTTGATGAAAAGCTCTTGAAGGCAAGATTGGCTCAATGCTAGAGACTGTACTTACTCAGTAATAGGGAGTTTGATCAACGTTATAGCAAATATTATAAGTGAAACATTGGTACCAAGTTTAAAAAAAAAATTGGTGAAAGGAACTTACTATTGCAACCAAACTTAGCATACATAACTATATTATTGTTGAATAGTTGTTTATTCTGGTGCATATATGTCAAACCCAGGCGGTCTTAGAATGTTTAAATTAATGTGTGTTATAAGTTTGGTGTTAAAAATGAACATAACAAATTGATCCAAACTTTTTATTCCAAAATTCTTCCATGAATAATATTTTTTAAAGAAGAAATAAGTGAATTGGAATAAAATTAAATTCGTGTACAGGATATCCAACAATTTTGTTTTTAAAAAAATCTTTAAAAATTTATTATTATTATTATTATTATTAGCACCGCGTCTTACTACCCATTGGGTTATACGCACTTACGCTAATGTGTAATTTGGGAGGGTGATTGTGAGATGAAATGAAGGACCTACAGTTTAACGTGGGAAACCGAACCACGGTGGAGGCCTGGCATTCCTTTAAAAATTTATTAAATTTATGGTTAATTTTAAGTTGCATTATCCCCCTATGCAGTTTTCATTTGTGTGGAACTATAATTTATATTAGAGAAAAATGTTCAACTATGCATACGTCATACACACAGCAAGTTGTTTGTTACCAGAAGGTGATCACGCAATACCTTTGGAGCACTTTGCAGGATCGTTACAATAACCAAACCATGTTGAATAAAAAAAAAATCGCCACACATTGGTGGGTCTAACACTAGTCTAGTTTTCCAGTGACAGGAATGTTGGGATTCAACCCTGGCCAAGTGTAAAAACCATGGTTTTTAATAAATGGATTTCCACTCTCACTTATGGTATATAGGTATATATATGGTATACAAGCACTCTCTTCCTCATCCCTTCTCCTTTCACATTTTTAAATGTGGATAGGCTGGACAAGTAGTAAGATTAGGAGGAAAAGAACCAATGGTTTTTAAATTGCTTAACTTTATGTTAATCCTTGATGAATATAACAAAAAAATTGTTAAAAGTTGGCAGTCATCCATGAATTCAGGAATAAAAATGCAAACAATTACCATATTAACACATCCAAAAAAATTTGTTTTCTCATATCACTATGCCTTAGCATTAATATAATCAATCAAATGTGAAATTACACGACAATAATTCCGAACACTAGTTTTTTTACTTCCAAACTACACAAAAAATCACAGCCATTAGGCCCAACCTGTACTTCAATTCACAACACTATTGCCTTCAATGACATCATTACCACAGGGGATATTGGTTGAATCTATGTAGCCTGTGCTGTCTAGTAATAATAGGTCTATTCTCCTTGCAGATTCTGACTATCACATAATTTACTTGAACACATGATTAAAAACTAGAGTACACTCACAAGTACTAGCCAGTTATTATATAAGATCCTCATTTTATAAACACAAGTGGTTTGAAATCCCTCACTAACCAAGCAACACATATTTACTGTGGTTACATATAAACCAAAATACTGGCTCAAACAGGGCTGCCAATATTTTATTATTACAAAATTTACTATCTTGCCCAGGTTTTCAATAAGGGATTCCTATATTTCCAGGTAACTTTTAAGGTAGGGGTTTGAGAGAAGTTAGATTTGATTTTAAACTGCTTCTTACAACCCATTAGGGTTATACGCTTATTTAAATTAATACGCAAATGATTTTAGGAACAAAGGTTTTTTGGAGTTGTACCCAATTTGCATGAGAAGAATGAAAAAACCACCCTCAGTACACCCAACTAAGAACGTTTATCTACCCATGACCTACGGTCTAGTCTATTGCAATAGTAGCACCTTAGACCATGTGGCCACCAAGGATGTAGATGTATGTTTGAGCCAATATATTTCAATAAACACTTATTCAAAGAATGCCATTAAGTGATCCAAATTCACAAATACTGAAAGTCTTTTTTATAATATTTAGAGAAAGAATCACCATTTTCTCCTGGTTATTGAGGTGCGTGGCAACCCTGCATATGCAATTAAAAATTAGGAAGCAAAGATACCTAATAGAATGGATGTGTAGAGTTTATTTAAAATGGCTTTCAATATTATTCAAAATAAATTATATACACCCACAAACAAATCAGAAGTTTTATTTAAATCCCTTTCCAACAGTGTACAAGTTCAGAGTGAGCCACATGCAGCCCCAGAATAATGAGCGTACTGAGGCATCAGTAAATGTAATAGCGGTAGCTAACAAGGGGAGGGGGGGGGGGGGGAGATAACATCAACTTCTTTAACACTTTATCTTTTAAATAAAGGGCATATTATGTAATGAAAGAATTTTTGTATTGAGTAAAATGCGAAATCCTGATGTATTTTTTAAGCTTTCCATATTTATAATAGTTTAAATTATAATATGGATTATATAATGCTTATGAAGAAACTTTCAAAAATAAACCACAGAATATTATTACTTTTTTATCATTTTTGTATTAAATCAGTCTTAACATGATATTGCATGCTAAAAATGTCAGCTCCTGTATAGATGTTGTCATAAAATGTGTGACTATATAAACCTAAAATAAAGAGCATGCAAAATTTAAAATACACCAAGATTTCTGAAAAAATAAAAATAAAAAATAATGAAATGTAACGTTTGAAAATATGAAAAGAATATATATTTATTCCAAAAAATAATGTTCAACATCACACTAATACAATGAATTGAACAAAATATAGAAAAGTGAATAAAATAAAATGAGCTCAGGCATGCTTTTAGACAAATTAAAAGACATATTTCAAAACTAAATGCAATTAAAAATAAATGTATTAAAAAACCAAGGTTTTAATAGCTATAGAAAAAATTACAAAATTTATTTTTAACATAGTTAAATAAATGCAGTAATAAAATACATTCTATTATTTATATAAAATATCATTTTCTAAAAACCCTCATCAAAACCAATCTAAATTGTTTAAATAACATTTAGAATGGAAAAATACATTGCCAAATAAAATTAGTAATAGCTGACCCATTTGACTAGAAAAATAAATTTTAAAAACTTAAGAAATTCAATAATGACAATATTATATTGATTATAGCTAAATTGTCTTTCAACTTGTTGATCTAAATAGTCTTAAAAATATATCTTTGAACTAACTTATAAAAAATGTTGAGCACAATGTATAGGTATGGAGAGATATTTTAAAGAAGTTGTTATTTTACAGTAAAAATGCATAATCATAATGACCATTTTGAAAATTCAACCACCTATTTTTATTCCATTGGAAATTTGAAGAGTGTTTCCATTCCCTCTATATTACTGTGTGATATTAAACATTAATTTTATCAACTATGACAAATATAACAGATATTAAAGCATTAAAGTGAAATAATATAATTAAAACAGAAGGTAACATTTAAATAATCAAAAGTATGCTTCAAAATACTTAATATAAAACTAAATTGAATAAGCATGAATGAGCGGCACTTTTTTAAAACAAACAACTCATTTTATTTTCATCATGAAAAGGCTTGACCTTTTAGTAGACTGCAAATGCACAAGACCATTCTTATATACACAATCATTAAGTGCAAAATATTTCAATTCATGTTATTTTCTATATTTTATTAATAGTTCAGTTCTCATAATAATATGAAATCTCATTTTAAGAATGGTTACAAACTCAGGGTCCCAGAAAGTGCTAAGTAGAAGAGAGATCGATTTGGCATAAAATTACTATTGGCTGATTTATTCATAGCATGGCTTAATTAATGATTTGAATAGAAACTTGTCACAAAAAAACACCTAGAACAAGAGTAGCACAAAGAGACAATCAACTTGTTGCCAGTATTTGTACGAGGGTGCTTAACAACAATAAATTTTATAAATTTGATTTAAACATGTTCAAGTGTAAACTTACAAGTGAGTTAATCAGTTCATAGCAATAAAGGGTAGAAGTACTTATCTTATAAAATTAGGTATAAAATATCAGCTTAGGTGTATCTTCTCCAATTTCATCCTTCGTGTTTATTAAGATTAACTTTTCTTCTTTGTGAACTTATGTGCCATTTGATAAGTTTGATTTTTTTGATGCCAGTTGAAAAACTTTTTATTATGTAAAATAAATAATTGTCATTGAAAAAAAACACTAAAGAACAAACAACCCAATATAACAGAAAGGGTTTTCTATAAAACTTTTAATGGCATCAAATGAACGCAAGGATCCATAAAAGAAAGAGCTATTTTCATAGCAAATAAAATTTAAAAAAGTATTATATAAGTAAAATCCTTTTTTTCTTTACGAACGTTATCTTATTAATAGGAAGGGCCCTTTCAAGCACAGTTTTGGGCACATAAACGTTTTAAATAAAAATCAAAGTCTTTTTCAAATTGAAAAAAATGTTTTTATTAAAATAAGAAATTTTTAAGGTTGATTTGTATATTTTAAATATTTACATTTGGAATAGAAGCACACATCTTAAATCTTTATTAGCATATTTGGGAAATCACCAGTGCTAGTTTTTTAGTTTAAAGATTCACATTCAAAATAATCATCTTTAAAGAATATGAAATCAAAATTTAAAAAGTTAAAAAATTTTAAAATGAAATAAATGCAAAATGGTTTAAAACACTCCTTTTCTTTAAAAAAATATTTTTTCTACACAATGGGGCACATTTACCATAAAATTGTTCACATACAATATTATCATTTTAAAAAATGTTTTTTTAAGTATATCAAAAACTAAAAAATTTTAAGCAGCTCATAAACCCAAAAATTTTGTGATGATTACATCAAAATATGAGCCCGATCACTTCAAATTTTTAAAAGATTGATTATATATTATATCAGAATCAACAGTAAAAAGTTTAGCTACTATTTTTCCCCCACTTGTACACAAAAAATGGTTTTTTTTTACCGGGGTTAATAATTTCAAAAAAAGTTTTACTTTTTAAATATGTGGTAAAAAAATTTTTCCCCCATTGGGTACTTTTTAATTCAATAAAAAAGGAACAAAAAACTAGATAGAAACCCCGGGTAAATAAACAAGTGAAAGTGAAATAAAATAATGTCATGTATCCAAAGTTAAAATGCATACTACATTTTCCACATACAAAAAGGTCACACATTGAGAAACAAAAGTATATTTTTTTCCCAGTAGCTTAAAAAGCCTTGGGTACTTATACTGTTGTCTGCTATACTTATATCTTATAAGTTTTAATCAAAAAGGGCAGTCAAGACTCAGAAATAGGGTACATCTTTCTAGTATAACACTACAAATGTAATGTCAAAAAGAAGGAAAATTTAAAACCATACTTTCTATTGCTATCAAATGTCTTGAATCTAAAAAAATAAAGGGATGTGAGATAGTGACCCTAAGTAAAAGTAAAAAAAAAAATGTTTTTTTAAATGCACCCTCTTATTTTTTAAAACACACAAACTATTTCCTGTACCCATTTTAACTGCCAATTTTTTAAAGGATGCTCTATGTAGGAAATAAGTAAATTTATTGTGTGTGTCTACTAGTGATTTTTTATTAAGTAATGCTTGGAAAATATACCTTTTTAACAAGGCTTTAAAGAAATGAAGAAAAGAAAAGCAAAAAAGTGTGTTGCCTCACTTTATATTTAAATTCCAACACAACACACTGCTTGGCCTACTTCAACTGTTGTGGTCTCATGTTAATATGTTATTAAGTGGCTTATAATAGTTTATCAATGACCAGATAATATTCTCGACTTGTATAAAATCATTTTACTAATAAATTTTATTTTATTAACACTTAGAAAAGAGAGAATTTTTTTTATTGTGTTTGGGTATATAATATACATTTTAAAACATATCCTTTAGTTTTCCTAAGAATAATTTTGTCAAACATGTGGGTGGAACACTGTTATAGACCCAGAAATCTTAAGTAAAACCTTAAAATTTATTAAAGCAAAAGTATGCGATTAATTTTGTAATTTTGTCACAAGGTATCAATATGAAAAATGGCTGATAAGTGTTTAAAAACATACTTTAATAAATATTTGAGAGTTGGGTCTACGCACTTATTAATTTAGCCTTATTATGGGGTATATTTAAACAATATTCAGAAAACATTTATAGTCAGGAATTAATGAATAAGAAAAAATTTAGGGTGTTATTCCCATATAACCAGTGTGTGAAGCAATAGGTTAAGTACACATGCAGAGCGGGTATGATGCCATTAAGAAAAAGATCATAACAGTCGTGTGCCTACAGTTATACAAAATTTGAAACAATTTATTGTATTTTAAACTGAAAACTTACATTTTAAGATAAGATGGGTAAAATGATTGGAAGACTCAAACATGAATCACAAAATATGTTGTTGACATGTATGTAGCTGGCTAAGAGTCAAATAGCGGTCTTGGTAGCGGTACTTTCTTCAAATATATTGAATGATTTCAAAAATAACACCTGGAATGGGGATCAATTCTTATATCAGAATGACATTTTTCAAACATATTCTATATGATTGATTATGATTTATCCCAATTTTAAAAATTTTCTTGAGTAAAGAAAAGTTTTGGGGTATTTCACGGGACCTGAAAATTTAAAAAAAAGAAATTCTGTTCTAGTCATTAAGGTAAAATAAATGATAAATATTTATTTTAGAATGAAACTAAAATTTAATAAAGGATGTTTTAATTATAGACATTTTTTATTTTTCCTGAAAAATTCAAGTTTTAAATTTTATCCTTATGTTTGTAAAAAAACTTTTCAGGAAGACAAGAAACTAATGATTTATCTATGCTAAAGCATGTAGTTAATTTTTGGGTTACAAAATTCTCAGTTAATGAAATAATCCTTGCATTTTCTGTTGAAATAGGTTATATGGTTAATATTGCGATAAAGAGATCCAAATATTAGCATTTCTTCTCCTAGAAATACACTGACATTCGTTTTGTGTATTTCCCAATTAGAATATGGGAAAAAAATATTGAGTGTACTTTTTACTAACAACCAATTGCAAAACATGATTCTTTCCACATGCTCTTTTAGCAGTGTTTTGACTCTTCCATCAGAAAGCGGCGTATAATGTATATATGCAATGTCTCACGAGCCAAACAGAATCCAACATAATAAAGCAAATTATTTTTTAATTTTTTAATCTATGATTTTATACCAATTTTAATAATGTAATTTTCAATATTTCCAAGGTCCCTGTTAAAATTTTATATCAAGGGCTCAACATACAAAAAATTTTAAGGAAATCCAAGGAAATTCTGAACCAGAAACCTTAATTATAAGTGACATTTTGAAAGTTAAAGTTTATCATTCCAATTTTTATGAAGCTCAGAAAAAAAGGGCATGTGTACAGAAGTGAAGTGAAGTTATGGGAATTTTATAATTTTAACTACTATTATCAAAAACCCAGCTTTAACATGAAAATTGAAATAACACATTTTTTTTAAAGTTTTGAGTGATGGCAACTTTAGAGAACAGGCTATGTTAATTAAATTTAATTTAAGGAAAATATTACAATAAAATTTTAGATAAAGATTGTTTAAAAAGTGTATAGTTTGTCAAATAATGCCTAAGCTTTATGTTTAAATTATGTTACTTGTACACATAAAAACAGTCCTTAATATTTTAATACTAGTTCACATTCACTTCTGAGCTTATCTTTTTAAATTTATATATGTATCTTATCAGATAAACTCCGCAATGGAATTTTCTTTGTATGAATACTGTTAGATCTTGAATTTAAAGAATGTTTGTTAGTTCTATTCTTTTAATGGGAACAGTCCATACAGTCTTTCACATCTTATTTATTATGTTATTGAGCACTGAAGTCAAAAAGCTCTACTGTAACAGGGTTTAAAAATGTATCAGATATACCACAACAATAACTATCCACCCTTAACTTAAAGAAAATCTTAATATTTATTTCATATAATAACTATAATTTTATTTTTGTGTGTTTTTTTCTTTAACCTGGGGTTAGAGTATACTAATTTAGATTCAAATTGTAAAAAACAATTTTTAATTGAGTCACAACACAGCTTAAAAACAAATTATTTTATTATATTCTAATCACCTAGTTTCATTCAATGTATTTTAATTTGTTAGTGAAATAATACTAAATAAATAAGACAAGGTTGACTAGCACAAACCATACCCTTGGCCATGGGGCCCCCCCCCCCCAAAAATATCAATTAAATAAAAAAACATTGGACATACTAAATTTATCAGAAAGCAGTACTAATTTGAAATAGTATATATATATATTAAATAATAATAAATGTAATTAGTATTTGTTATAAAATTGCAAAAATATTTGAATGTGTTTTGGGTTTTTCCTCACAATTAATTTAAAAATTTGCCTAACAATAATTTTTTTTTGGCATAAGTTTGGCATACAGGCCTATTTGATCCTGATTAGCTTTTTTGAAAGAAATGTTTACTAAAGTAAACCCTACCATGTACTTTTAATGAAAGTTCCTCAGAATATTGGAGGCCAAATGGATCAATTCACTATTTTAAGTTTGCTGTTATTTTTTTTAACACCAACAAAATAAGAAATGTAAAAACAAATGTGTTCTTGGTGAAAGCTGAGCTTATTTTTTGAAGTCACTACCTAAAACTCCAGAGAATCCCTTTGGGGGATTGGAAATTTTCCAGGCACACAATTTTTAATTAAAATAGCCTAAACTGGAGTCTTTAAAATAATGTGACACTTTGAATCTAAGCAAGGGGTGTCAAACTACGGGCCCCCGGAAGCGTTTAGACAGGCCCTACCAGAGTTTTACTCAAAGTATTTGGGTGATAAATAAATATCCTACAATCAAAATGAACACAGCCTAAAATACTATCCAATGTTCAGAAGTACATACATTTGTGAAAAAATTTTCTCCTTTTTATAAATGAACGAATCCAAGTTAAGAAGTTAGCTTACAGATTAACATTTACAAAGTGGGAAGTGATGCTGGATTTCCAACAAACATTAAATGTGATAAAAAATATCCTGAAAATTTTGTTTTAAATGAAAAATATTTTTAATTTTGAACAAAGTTTATTATTAATGTCTCTGTCTTCACTATTAATTTTTCAACTATCAATTATTTCTAATATTGTAAATTGACAATTAGAAATTGGTTTTAATTTGACTTTTGTGTCTGCATTAAAAGTTTAAAAATGTTTGTAGAATTCAGTGTATTTTAGAATGAAAATGGGTCGAGGGGAAAAAAAGGTAAGCTTTTTAATTCTGTATAAAAATTTAAAATGTATAATATAATAAATAAAAAACCTATGTGTGGCCCACCAAAAGCCTTCTTAATGATTAATGCAGCCCATACCTGTTTGAGTTTGACACCCCTGATCTAAGCAATTGTTCAGTAAACCTGGTTTCGTTTACAACTAGAAAATCACATCTGTAATCTCTCATAAGTACAGGAAGAGGGTATATTTGAACATGTATGAATGGCAAATTGGGTCCGGATGATATTTTATTCAATGATGTGTATGATAGAAATATATTTAAAAATTTCAAGTTTGTTTTTTTAATCAGTTTTATTCTTTAACTTGGGTGTGCATTTAGGGCTCTTGTTAAGATTATATTAGCAAACATTAACACATGCCCATGTTTTTCACTACACTAAAAACCAAAATAGTATAGGCTCTATAGACAATTGTTTAGTTTTCAATGGTAGATGGTTCCTTAATTACCTTGATTTATGAAGCACATGTCAATAACTGACAATGGTTAGATTGGAGTTACATAAAATCATGTAAACCTTACCAAAAATGAGTATTTTATTGGCCCAAGGATAAGTTCATATGGTTTTGTATTTGTCAACAATGAAATGCCAAGTGGGTTTAGTGGATATAACATTCTTTTAAACCAGCTATTTAGTCAGGTGGGTGATTAAAGCAGCTATCAGCATTATAAAATGTTTAACAATCATAATGTGATATATACATGCGTTATTAAATAACTATTTACACGACTTTAGAAGAAAATATATTTTGAGTAAAAATATATATTTTTTAAAATTAGTTATTAAAGATACCTGGAAGACTGAATATTATAGGCAAACTATCAAGCTCTGATGGATTTAAACATGCAAAAGTAAATAACTAGATTTTTCTTAAAATCTGCAAATTTACAGTGCTGTGAAATTAGATACAATACAAAAAAATTGTATTAGATGGCCTTCAGAAAGTTATTAAATTGAATGTTCTTAATGCACTATTTTATTCAAACATATTGTTTGATAAAATCAAACAATTCACCATTTGAGCTACTATAAAAATCTGAGTAATTAATTGAATTACAGTCTAATGGAAACAAAAATTGTATCTTCAAAATAATCTTTTAACACAATATATAAAAGAAGACAAATCCATTGATTGATTTTATATATATAAAATATGAAAAATCAAACATGGGGAAAAAACTTTTGCAAAACTTCATAACTTTATTTGGAATTACGGAATTACACTTCATGTGTCCACTTAAAAGTACATTTAGGGCCGGTCTTATGACTACTGCATGCATACTACTATTGGGAGGTTAAAGTTAGCTACCAGTTAAAGGTTATCAGCCACTTTAATATTTTATCGCGTATATGAACTGAATTTATCTGCCGGATAGCATCTGTAGGATAAATAGATTTTTATGCAGAAAATGAAGTGTTGGTACTGTATTTACTAGTGCGTGCATGCATGCGTATAAGCCCAGATGCTACCGCTACAACCTAGCGAGTGGCAAGGGCGTTCAACCTTTGTTAAGCAATGGCAGCTAAACGAGTGTGAGGAAAACAGATGGCGTGATGTGGGCGCAGCAGCTAAGTTGTCTTAGTGGTACTAATTTCGGTGACTGCCAAATTGTGGGCAATAATTTGGTACAAAAACGTTTACAAAATATTCATTTATTGTACTGACATTTAAATAATTTGTTCTTATATAACTATAACTCAAAAATAGCTTTATCTGTTTATATAAAAATTGTGAATTAAATGTTCTAACTTTATAGTTAGAGCCTGGACCTGTGCTTACTAAGCACGTAAACTAAGATTTTAACCTAAAAACAGATTGATAGGTGAAACCTCATGAAAAACTACGCGTCACCATGGCAACACCAATTTTACCACTACTACCTGGAAGTAAATACAATGCTCAACATTTCTTAAATAATGGCGGCTTAACGAGTGCAAGTAAACAGACGGAGTGACGTGGGCATAGAAGCTATGTTGTCTTGCAAGTAATAATTTTGGTGTCTGCCAAAATGTGTTCAATAGTTGGGTACAACAGTTACAAAATTTCATTATTGTACTCGTATTTGATAATTTGTTCTATATAAATATAACTCCACAAATAGCTTTGTCAGTTTAAATAAAAAGTGTGAATTAAATGTTCAAACTTTATATAGTTAGAGCCTTACTAAACACGTGAACCAAAATTTTAACCTAAAAACAGATTCTGATAGGCGAAACCTCATGAAAAACAACGCGTCACTATGGCAAGCACCATTTTAACTTTCAGATAAAAATTATCAGGTACTTATAACCTCCCGATAAAAATGTGATGGATAAATACATTTTATCTGGCAGTGATAAGACACATGTTTAACTTATATACCAGATATAAATATTATCCACATAAGACAATCCCTTAAATGAGTAAACCCAGAAGTATGCATATGTATTTTTCATGAATACATAACCAATTAAAAATAACATTTATGAAATTAATGCTGAAATATTATTTATTTTAAATTCTTTATTATTTAACATCTAGAAAGAAGATTGTATATTATAATTGTGTTAAATTTGGTTTGAACTAAATTTGCTATAGTAAAAGTATACCATCACAAGTTTTCTAGCATTCCATTACAAATTTTGTTTTTAACTCCTTAGTAGAAAAATGATTACAAGGTGTAAAAATAATTTAAATGGCCTTTCAGAATGGACTCTCCCTTGTGTTTGTGTGTAAAAGCAGTAACACACAAATATACATGTAACATGCACACACTAGACTAATCTGATATGTAAAACACCTTTGATCCAAAAGGCTGGATGGACATGTTCCCAAATAAGTGCTTGCAAAGTGTATCATTTGTAATGTTACTTTACACTTTTGTGCTAAAAGCTAATAAAAAAATCAAGACAATCAAATAGTAATAAAATATTAACAATAAATTTGGAATACTACAGCTAAGAGGAGGGGGTGTTATTCAGACCCAATAGTGACAATGTTTGATTATCATTAAAATATGACATAAGAATATTAGTAACAAAGAATGAATGGGGGTAAGGTAGTTTAAAGTAAGATATTAATATATTGATATCACCGCTCATGAACCCAACATAGCCTCTGTTGACATATTATAAAAAATAAATTATGAATGTATGATTCACTGTTGCAGGGGTATTTTAGCTTTAAACTTTTAACAGCTAGGCAGACTCATTAACTTTAAAAATAGCTGTAGTTATATCATTGCATATTTTACAGCTTGTAATATTAGTTAACACATGTTTCACATAATTAGATGGTTTATCTTTTAAACAGAAATTTTAAATTAAGTGGGAATTTGTCACTGTTTTTATTAATGATTAAGTTTACAACACTAAGTTTTATTTGCCAATGCATTATATAATGCACAAAACCTGAGTAGATATTGTCATCACTATCACTACAACAACCATTTTTTACAGAGTTGTTAAAATAAAAGTCTATTATAAATACTTACAACCTTACCCCTTTTCAAAAACTAGCTTACGATTTAAGTGTACATTAAATTTACATTAAAACAAATTTCAAACACATACAAATAACAATGTAAAACCATTTATAAAAATATTTCAGCCATCCCAAATAATGTATTTAGGATTGAGATCAATGTTTCCATTGAGTACCAAATTATCAGTTTAAAACATAAGATTTAAGACATAAATTAATTATAGGGAGTTATAACAAGTTATTTTACCATAGAGCTAAACGAAATGGAATGGAATTAGGAGTATGAGATAGACCTTTGTTGTTGCAATACATTTCAGTGCAATTAAAGAAATAAGACGCTTTATTGTAAATGGTTGTTGTTTTTGCATTATCACTTATTTAATTTGTAAACGATTTTCTAAAGTAAATTACCACACTTTTACTTAAGTATAATACGAAAATATACATTTTGTGTAAATGTTCATAAACAATATATGTTTAATCAAGAATTGTTTTGCGATTTGTGGAACTATTGATAAGGCGATAGATTAAAACATATTTAAAAGAGTAATAATGAATGAATAAGGTGTCATATTTTTGAACATAGAATATTAAAATTTTAAAATACTTGAACTTTTAACTTTATGCCGCTAGTTAAATAGGCGGCTTGACACGCGCTCCCCCCCCCCCCTCCACACAAACACAGGAAAAAAAAGTGTGTGGTGTCTTGACCACATTGCTCCTAAAAATTTATAAGTTTAATCAAAATCATGTTAACTTTGGATAGTTAAATTATGGGAATAAAGTATTCATATCTATAGAGATGGTTTATTAAATTTTCAGTTTAATAATAAAATTATTTTAACTCTACATATTTCATAAACACTTGAATAAATCGAGTTTTGGCACAGTCATTTAACTCGGTCTAAGTGAAAAATTTGATATAACTAAATCTGTAGTACCTTATTAATTGAATGTTTTGACTTCAGTGTGGTGGTTACTAACGATTTACCTTAGCTTAGTAATAGTACATGTCACAGCTCCTCCATACTGTGTTTTACCACCTTGGTGAAAGTAAAAAATCCACATTAGCAATACACTTTGGTCCTTGCCAAGTATTGAACTAAAATGCATATCAGTAGGTAGCTTAGTTTATAATTATTATTTTTTATATTCTCATTCCACCAACTCAGGATGTAATGAGCAATACTTCAGATTTAAAATAAAAAGTGTAAAATGCTCCAACCAAACCTAAATAAATTGTTTCTGTATTTAGCAGCAACGACTAACTGTTCTCAAACTTTAGGAAGTTTTTTTCTCAGTTTATTACTACCCATCTGGGTTATATACACATGTGAAGGTAGAGTGGGAAAGAGTTTAGGTTAGACCACCATAAATTAAACCCCACCTAGATTCAAATCCTGATCTCATGATTACGAGCGAACTAAACTCTAGACTTTAGTCCACTTCCCTACCAGTGTGGGTGTAGGAAGCTTAAACAGATGAATAAGGATAATTGAATGTGTTTTGAAATGAAATTAGATCTAATGTTAGGTGTATTCACAATCATACAAGAACCCAATGACGCAAACAAGTATCCTTAAGATAAAGGACAATGTCCTAAATAATTTAGTCGGTAACATATAATCCACTTTTCCTAATGGGTCTTTAAATTTGCCAATGTAAATAAATGTAATTGATGCAATGAAACTAAAACATACTATGAGTATAATGGAATGGAAAGAGAAACAAGTAAGAAAAGGGGAGTGAAAGGAGAGGTAGAGGCAGATATAGAAGTTAGGGAAGTAGATGGTGGAAAAGAAGAAAGAGGGAGAAAAAAGTGTGGGTGAGAGAAGAAAAAGATACTAAGGAAATGGTATGAGAGAGAGAGAGGAGTAATGATAGGTAGAGGAAGCATTGAGCAGAAGTAAAAGGAAGTGGATGGATAGTGTAGAGGAGGCAAGGTGATAAAGGGGAGGACCTAAAACTGATAAGTGTTAGCTGAAAAGTAAAGTGCATGGAAGTGGAAAGCAAAAAAGGGAAAATGGAGAAAGGAAAAAAAAGGGTTGACACGGAAGGATAGACTATAAAAATAAATATGAAGATAAGGTAAAAAAGGGATATAGAAAGGCTACACAAAAAAATTATGGATAAAATTTTAAAAATAAAGTTATAAATGAAGGGCATAGAGAAAAAAAACGGGAGTTAAAGGAAGGGCCAAAGAGGGAAATTAATTAAAATAAATCTTGTTACTAAAGAGGGGGGGGGGGGGGGGATGAAAGAGGAGAAAGGAAAATGGGACAAGGGAATAAAAAGATTTTAAATTTATAAAAAAGGAGTAAGAGGGCATCTATGAAGAAGGGTGGGTAAGGTATTTTTGAAGGAAAATTAACCCTTAAACTGCCGAAAATTTGGCGTGCCATGGGACTCCTAGAACACACTCGCGGCCGATATATCGGCTCCAGCTAAATCTGGCCTTAAAAAGTTTATTTTTAAAAAACTAGGTGCACCAAAACACGTATTCTAAATATTTAGGGTTTTTTTCATACTTTTTCCAACATATAGCACCATTAGTCTTAGAAAAACTTTTTATTTTGAATATTTGAAATATGTTATACTCATTGTTTACATCGTGGGTGAATACGTTTCTAGTTTGTGGTTTTTTCCTTATTCATATAAAATATATTTGCTTCTATTATTTTTCTTACTTGTTTTCTTTTTATGTATTAATTTATTATATTTTCGTTGTTTTAAATTTAAAGTATATTATTTTTAAGTTTTGTTTTGTTGAAATATTCTAGCTAGGCAATGGGGTCCAAGTTCTAGGCTAAATGAAATGACATTTTAGACTATTTAGATACTGTCAAGAAATAAGGGAAGGTGGGGATGGGAACAAGATTGTGGAGAAGAAGGTAGAGCAGGGGGGATGGAAAGGAGAAACATAATGGCTATCAGCAAAACTTACCAAGTCATTTTAAAAAAAAAAAACACCAGGCCCCACATATTAATTTACCAATTAATTTGGTATAAAACAAAACCCATATGGGTCAATATTTTGTCGTATGATATCCAAAGTCAAGTAGAAGTCAACTAACTGAGTGTTTAAATGATGGACAGAATGATTCGAGAGAGACGGTAAAGAGGAAAGAGAGTAAAAGTAAAAATATGTGAAACCAAGAAAACACCTTTTTAATACGATACATTTAACCAAAGTGCAAAAGATCCCAAGATTTCCAAATACCTTAAAGTGAAAAAAATAAAATAAAAGAAGAGATTTACTATTTTCCTATTCTCCTCTAAGTACCCCCCTACAATAGTGTTGGTCATTAGCTTTGGCCCATTCATAAGTTGTTCTAACTTTCACATGAATTACGTTACTCAGTTAGTAGTAAATAACCTTACACATACAATATTAAATAATTTTTTGGCTTCCTTATAGTTTCAATTTTATATTCAATGGCAATATTGAATTATTGGTTTTAAGACCAGGCATGTTTTCAAATATTAGATCAAGAAATAAAATTTTGCATTTGGGAAATGGGGGGAAGTACATATTTGTTTCAAAAAACAATTCAATTCTAATATTCAAAAAAACAAAATAGCAAGAGCTAGATATTGAAAAAATATATAGAATCTTAGTGATAACTGAACTAGTTCTGGATATTTATAAAAACTTACATTTTAGTTGAATGACCATTAAGAAAACCTTATCTAACAACTAAATAATAACTTTATAGTGCCAGTTGTGTGTTCTGTAGCCCTCAGCTTTTGGCAGATCAAGACGATTTTCACAAATTCAAGGTATTGTTTTATATTTAATTGTTGTATCATTTTTGGGTTTTTGGTAGTAAAAAAAAAAAAAATGGGTGGAGATAAGGCCCCCGCTAAAAAATTTACACTTAAAAATTAAAAATTTCTTGGAAAAATTTTTTAGCTTTATACTTCAATTGGGGGGCAGTGCTCAACGCCCCTCCAATCTTCCATACATAGAAATTTTTATTTTTTTTAAATTTTTGTTTTGGGAAAAAGCTTTTAAAACCGGTAAATATTGCCCTTCGATTTGCTTAGGAGAATTTTTTAAGGGCCCTTATCCCTGATGGGTGAGGTTTCCCTGATCCCCCCAAGGGATTTAGACCCATGGTCCAAAATTTAAAATTTAATTCCTTCCGAAAAGAAAGTACCCCAAACGTTTTAACCCTCACTTTAAAAATGTAAGTTGGTTCGAAATGTATTTAAAGGAAGATCAAAGAATTTGTTGATGGTAAGGCCCAAGGCTGGAATTCCCACGACTTGAAAAACTAAAAAAAACCCTTTTGGTAGCTGGTTTTTTAAACCCCCCCCCCCCCCCAAAAAAAAAAAACCCAAAAAAAAACCCAAAAAAGGGGAAAACCCTTAAACCCCCAAAACAAAATCGAGAGAGGTTTTTATAACGGATTAAAAAAAACCTTTTTGATTCCCCCCTTGCCCTTTGACTAAAATAAGAATAAAGAAGAATGGGGTTTCCCCCAAGATCAACAAGGGCCCCGGGAAAATTTTTTTGGCCAAAAAAGACAAAGAACCTGAAAAAAAAGGAAAGGCATTTTTAAAACAGAAAAAAAAATGATAAATGGTATAAACCCTCAAAAAATTTTCCCTCACCCTTAAATTTAAAAAGAATTAATACTGCTGATAAACCAAAGAAAAGTTTTTTTTCTGAAGTTTGGGCCCATCAGAATAATGATAAATTTTCCCGGGCCAGCACCCGAAAAGGCCCGGCCACCAAAAGAATAAAAGGATGGGACGTGAAGTTTAAACAACATTTTTTAAACCCCTTATGTAACAAGGGGTTGGATCAAAATAAGACCCTTGAACCCTTAAACAAATGGTCCTGATAGCGGCAGCTTTAGGTCATGATCCTCTTCCCTTCTTCTTTCCAAAGTACAATAAAACAAGACGAGAAAGAAAGCCAGATTGGAGCATGCCGAATCAATACTTTCTTCATTTTCTATGGAATGCACTCCTGCACTGGGACTAAAAAAATAAAGCGAGAGAATTCTGGAATTGGAAAAGTAGATCATTTGCTAGTGTTGGTTTCTGGAGATGGAGTGGATAAAATTCTTGCGTGTCATAATTGGATTTTGGAACAGGATAGAACACACTTAATGCTGTTTAAGATCTCTTGGAGCAGTGAAATGTGGTGGAGAAAATTCTGTTCTCGAATATTTTTGACATCTTTGAATACAGGTAATTTGCGAGGTAGCCTGTGTTATTCTAGAAGAAAAGATGGTCCAAGACCGGCAGTGACTGCCTTGTCGTCATCATGGGATGACTATCAAGAGCTAATCGAACTAACCACAATTGTGTTAGCGAGTCCACCCAATAAAATTCATTGGAGATCTCTAGGACCCATTCACCATGAAAGGTGGATGACAAAACTTCTTATATGCAATGATGATATTTTCTATTTTGTATCAGCAAGATGTCTTCAAACAGACAAAGGAGGAGAAAAACTCAACTTCAGCAGTTTGTGTAGTTTGGTACTCGTGCCTTATACAAAGGTATGGACAGAGGCTCCACTACCAGCTGACGCACCAGCAGATGTAAAACTCTGGGTGGATCTTGGGAAATATGAAGCCATTGGTTTCGACATCACCATTATTGCATGAAAAGTTTTAGAATGCCACCTGTGGTACCTTTCAGACTAGGTTGTGGGCCTTTCCCTATTCTCCAATAGAATATTGTCTGAAGAGATGGCGAAGCTTGTAGCTGGTTATATCACAGATACTAAGGAACTGAATTTAAGAGAAATGTTGACTATTCTCAATGAGCAAGTGGGGAATTTCTGCAAACAAGCAAAAGGTGACTCTACTCACCCGCTTGAAAATTAATGGTTCATTTCTAGCCATTCCGCCTGAGGAATGGATTGAGAATATAGACTACCAAAATAGGAGGGAGTGTGTCATGAATGATACTGCTGAGCGAGGAGTCACGCTTTTTGAGAAGTTCAACCAACTATTCACCAAGATGAAGATGAGAAGCAATTCATTCTCCTAGTTGCTGAGGCAAACCGTAAAGCTGTCCCTACTGAACAACAAAAAAGTATATTATCAAATCTATTTTAAATTAGTAGATACTGGAAATTGAAGAACAAAATAATTATAATTATTGTTTGTGTATGTGTCATTTTTTTCTGCAATAAAGCTTAATTTATTATGGTTTACATGATGTTCCTTCCTTCATTCCATCCTGCATTCAGCCAGTACAATCATCATTATGGAATTACAATTTTTTGTTGTTGAAAACCTTGTTAAAAATATTCTAAATCTTCAGTTTTCATCACCAGATCCACAACTGTCAGTTAAATATCAGCTATGTTGAATAATAAATAAACCGGTGTTGGTAGAGAAGAAATGAGTGACATACATTTTCATTTATGGACTTGGTTAAACCAAACTATCAAATCCTCCTCTAAGAGTACCTGTAGAAAAATGGATTCTTTAAGTGGGTGATGGTGGTAATGTCATGTTAGGTAGAAAATCTGAAAAGTGGCAGCGCATGTGTACAACAGGTATCCACTTATATTTATATGGTTTTGTATGAACCATTTTCCTAGAGCTTGCTGTTGGGGACGTGTTTGATGAAATAGCTTGTTAATATTATCACTTTTAGATTACAACCATAATGTTTATTAATAATTTATAAGTAATTGGTCAATGAACTTTCAAATGAGCTAGGTTTTTGTGCAGTGGACGCAAGCTTGATACTCGCTTGGTTGCCAGCAGATGCCAAAATGTTTGTGAAATTTGAATAATACACTGTGAGTTTCATTAGAAAGTGAATGTTAAGATTTTAGTTGATTGGTAAGATATCCTCTACTATACACCATAAAAGAGTATAGAAATCAAAATTGTTATTTTTATCTTGGTGAGGAAATTAATTATTTTATTCTACTACTGTAGCTCTCGCCACTTTTTTCTCTTCATAGCCACGATACTTTATAAATAAGCACTGCCAATAATTATTTTTAATTAAAGCATTTTTGAATGCTTATCATGTAGTAAAACTAATGTTAAAGCTAAACAAATAAGTTTGCGGTTGATTGAAAAGTGAAATCATTAAATTCATTGTTCTTGGGGAAAACATGATTTAGTTTTTGTTTATTGAAAGAGGAATTGATGGTACCTTGGTGAACTCACATCTACCGCAAATGGTATTTCACCCCATAGCTAATAAACTGTCATTAAATCAGGATTCAAACTAGCAAAGCATCTAAAGGTTCCAAAAACTAGAGTAATGAGTGTTTAAGGATAAAAATAAAAAACCATAAAAGCTATGTTTGACATTATTATTAATTTTTATTACATATATGTAAAGCATAAAAAAGTATCTCTAATCTGACAACATACACTAAGAATAAAATTAGTGTAATTTTTTATTTATATCTAGAGTCACAAAGTAAAAAGAAAGCATAAGCTTCTTCGGCTTTAAAAGGGCTTCTTTTAAACAAACACAAATATCATGTTTTATATTGTCTTAGTAGTAATGCATATTTTTTTTTCTATTAAAGAGGTTTTTATTATGTAAAAACACTTTAAAAAAATATGTTTACCTCGCGAACATGATATGCTTCAAACTAAAAAAAATAAATTGTAAATATATAATAAAGATCCATCATAGGCATTTTGTGCATTTTCCACACATTAAAAATATTGACATACACAGACCTAGATAAAAAAAATATCTCCCAAACACCCCACCACACTTGCTCAAATCGCCCTCTTTAATACAATAATATTTAGTAATTATGAACCCCTCATAATAGTTTCCCAATATGTGAGGGCACCATTCAAATGTTTTATTAAATTTTGTTTATGGACTACCTTTACTATATTATTTATCTGAAAGTTTTATTTGTTATCATCTTTAATTTAGCCATGAACAGTTGAAATCATTTGGCATTCTCGTGTTTTAGCAATAAAGTTATTATAACATTATGAATTAAGTAAAATCAACATACAACATAAAAATTACCAACAGAGTAAACAGATAATGTGACTTGACATTTATAGCATAAGCTATTTTAAATAAATTCCTTGCCCATTTATACTTGAAATCTGCCCTCAGCTTAGCTATATTTGTAATTCTTGCAAATATTTGTTTAATTTTGACTGACTGCAAGCTTAACCTTCCTCCAGACAAAAGTTGATGATGTTTAAATATACTTTTTTCCCTTAGAACTAGTTTATGTAGATCATTGTTTTAAATGATGCTATATAACAAGAGATAGTAATACTAGTGAATAATTTTTTGAAAAGCATCATAGTCATTACTCTAATGAGTCCATTAATATTGAAGATTATTTTA